>BPTQ01000002.1:34134931-34431196 GCA_019973895.1 Chrysanthemum seticuspe | reverse complement strand
AAGCTATTAGAAGCTTGAATACAGGATTTTGAAACTGAATTTTATAACAGTTAACATGAAATCATGAAACTTAAATGAACTTTGAATTAATGCTTGAAAATGAGTTACAATGACTAAGTAGCTTAGGTTTAATACAATAGAGCTTAAGATTACATTTTAAAACACTAATTGAGATAAAATTATAAAAAACGATATACAAGGAAATTTAAAACTAACTACTACTCCTGCTCTTCTCCTCTTTCCTCTTTTTATATGCAAAAGGTCTTGCAACTTGTTTCTGAGCACATCCCACTTGTTTCCAGGACCATTGGATCAGTTGAAGCTATATTGGCCGTTTGATGTAATTTTGGAGGGAAAGTGGATTTAGCCAGTGGGGTTTGATTGAGTGTTAGGAGGAAGAAGCAATAAATGCATCTTGGCTTGTTGGGTGAGGTGGAAGGATAAGGGTGTGGGAGATGAGCTGGGGGGATGGTTGTGTCTGGGTTTGCAGAGGCAGTGGGTGAGGGGGAAGACTTTGGAGGGAAAAGGGGGTTTGTTGACCGGGTTTGACCTTGGAGGGTAATATATGAAAAGGGGGGTCAAAGGTCCAAAAGGGTTTAAGTGGCAGGGGTCAAAAAGGAAAGGGCAGGGGTCCAAATGGCTTGACAGGGGTCCAAAGGCTTAGGTTATTAATACAAGGACTTGTTTTGCAATTTCTGAAAGTACAAGGACCAATTCTGCCATTTTATCAAAGTTGTTCCAAGGGACCAAAAGTGACAAGTTTCAATAGTGCAAGGACCAGAATACACATTTTCAAATTTCCAAGGACCATTTTTGCCAATTTTGAAACTTGAAGGACTAAACTTGTAATTTCTCAAAACTTTTGACATTTTTCACCAAAGGACTAATTTTGACAACTTATGATTTTAAAAGGACCTTTGGTGACTTTTCTTTTGAAATAAGTGCTCAGGGACTATTTCTGACAATTTTTTGAAACTTGGGGGACTGAAACTGCCAATTATGCAAACTTAGCTCATTTTTCATCTGATTTTAAACATTTTGCATCTGAAACATATAAAATGAAATTTTGAGATATTTTCAGTATTTTGATGCATTACTGAGCATTTTTAAGTGTTTTGCAATTCAGATTTAACAAAAAATGATGAGTATTTACACACTCATCAATCCCCCACACTAAACTATTGCTAGTCCCTAGCAATCTTTTGAGAAAAACTTAATGGATTTGAATCTCTTTACCAAAACCATTACTTCTGGAGTAGCCAAATGTTTCAGTTCAAGTAAGAACTATGGTACACTGATAACCATGTGATTTTGAGCAAACCACCAGCTTCCAACGGATTTGATTTGTCTTTACCAAAAGCCGTTTGCTTCTGGACTAGCCAACTCTTAGATAAATTATCAATATTATCTTTGGTGAGCTGATTACCAATTATGGATTTCCACTGCCTTTACCACAAGCCATAAACTTGCGGGCTAGCCAACTCTTCACTAATTAAAGATATGGTGAGCTGAATACCATACAATTTTGGGCAAATTGCAAGCCGTCAACGGATTTGAGATATCTTTACCAAGAGCCGTTTGCTCCTGGATTAGCCAATCCTTTTGTTTATTAGACATGGCGGACTGATAACCGTAAGCTGAGTAAGTGCAAAACACTTACTCCAAAAAAAAAATTTTTTTTGACAAAAAACGGGGGAATTGGGCGGTATAATTACATGATAAAATTCGTGAGAATTCTCCCCACACTAGAAATGAATATTGCCCTCAATATTCAAAGTACCGGCTGTTATGCCGAAACATAGAACGTAAAAGGGAAATACTACGGCCATTATTTGGAAAGAGATTTTTTTTTTTTTTTTTTTTTTTTTTTTTTTTTTTTTTTTTTTTTTTTTTTGAGAAAACTTATATACAACAGTGGGGGGCATCTCCCCCACACTAGGGTGGTAGAAAATAGAAAGAAGTCAGAAATATGGGTGAAAACCCATATGGCATGCTACTGTTTTTGATTCCCGAGTCGCTAGCTTGACTCGACCCCGTATTCATTGGTTCATGGGGAAGTAAGTGGAAGAGACAATCTCCATCGGACTTTCATTCAAGATGTTTGTATAAACATTGAAGTACGCGAAAGTTCCACACCGACGAGATATACATAGATCCGGCTCACAAATGATAAATGAAATTGCCGGGGTCAAAGATGGTATCTTCACTCCCGAATGAGTGAAGAAGAGAAGAAGTCACGGGATAGGTGAAGAAAAGAAAGAAAGTCATGATGAAAATCGTGACTAACTCATCTTCATCCATAGGAGAATCCATAATTTCAGTATTATGAATCTCATCATTTAAGCTCACGTGATCAAGACAAATCCCGGGTGTGTCGTGATCAAAGTGGAAGTTATCATACTCTGGCGGAGGTATGATATGAGTGAGTTCACCGGCGAACTCCTCGTGAAGAGAATCAATCACAAGATGTAAATCTGTGAATTCTTGTTCCACTGTAGACTCATCACCATCCTCAATTTGAGTATCAAAGAGTGGATTCTCAGAAATTAAAGTGAATTCAGAGTCGAATTCAAATAGAGGATTAGTGAGAGTTGTTTTGAATGCTTCAGGAACAAAGTGATCAACATTCTCTATTGGACTGTTGGGATAAGAAGTGAGTGAACGATCATTATCAAGGAGACTTTCAGTCTCTCCCAGATCGGCTTCGAAATCAAAGACAACATCGTCACTTTCCGATGAAAGTGGATTGCTGTGAGTGAGTTCATCGGTGAACTCCTCAAGAAGATGATCAGCATCGGATTGTGGAAGTGATGCCTCAACATACTCGATGTTTCCATAAGAAGCACAATCTTCGCTACAATTGGAGAAAGTTTCAAAATGATCTTTTGAACACTCAAGAGGGGAAAGAGAATCACACATATGATCAGAAGTTCCCTGTGACTCTCTCGGGATTGGGACAAGGTTCTCAACACTAGACTTTATGAATTCGTCCGATTCCTTTTCAGGAACAGTGTCAAGATGCTCGTCCCCCATGTTCAGAGAGTGAGTGGGAGCTTCGGGTGTGATAGCAGTTGTTTGAGATGGTATCTCAACTGCTGGGATATCAACTGACTGAGGGAGTTGAGAAATAATATTAAAAGGATAAAAACTCTCCTCGTCATCATCATATAGAGCTGCCTTAAGAAATTGGGAACGCCTTAGAGCTGTATGCTCTAGGACTAATAATTCTTCCCTAGATTTACGGGCCTCTCGTTCTTCGGCTAGCAATTCTCCCATGGTCTTTTCACCACTCACTTGATTCTTAAAATTACTAATCATATCATCAAGTGTTTTCATTGCGGTTTCAAAATTTTGGGAAATTTCTTGAGACAACGGCTCAGGTGGAGTTTGAACCGTATGTTGCTGTGGAGGTTGGAAATTGTCAAACCTGTGAGAGTCATGATTGTTACAAGGAAATGGATTCCCTATTTGACAATCAGAGCTGAAGTGGGGACCTCCACAGTTCTCACAACAGTAAAACTGTTGAGTCTGGACTGGTGAATTATATGGATATTGGTCATAACCAAAGTTCTGAGCATCACCGGAAAACTGTTCATAGACAAATGTGTTTCCGGATTGACACTCAAATCCTTGGTGAGGACCTCCACAAAATTCACAGCAGTTATGTTGATTATATGAAGATAAGTCGGGCTGTGGTGGGTAATTGGAAAAGTTTGAGGGGTCGTTAAATGAGTTCGGATTAGGATCATAATCAAATGAATTCCTCGAACCACAAAACAAACAACTCCCGTTACGAATATCATTACCACACTGTACACACGTATACCAACGACAGGGTGAACCAAAAAGAGGCTCACCACAACCGACACAAAGAATAAACGATTTCATTTGAGAGTTATGAGAAGGAATTGGTTCATTCAAAGAATCAACAAAACCAACATGGTGATCCGAATGACTATCAAGTCTCGAAGAACATTTTGAAAAATCCGGAGGTGGGACAAGTGGTGTGCTCTGAGAGCTAGCAATTTCCACCACTTCCGTTATGGTCTCTGGTTCTGGTTCTTGAGAAACGTGAAGATTAGGCAAGTCATTCTTGCTAGTCACCGGTCTAAATTCTGCATGATCGCTTTTAACCGTAAATTGTGAAAGTTTAGGATCAATTTTAGACGGCTTAGGAGCAATTGAGGGGTTAGATCTTTGGATAACCGTAGGTTGGACGTATTTAGCACTCCCATTATCAGAGGGAAGTACCTGGTCCTTTGTCACCCCGGTTTCTCGTTCCATTTCCCTACGCAGAATTAATGGATCATCACGAACAACACGAATTCTTGACATTTATGATAAAGTCTGAAGTTTTTCAACTTCGTCCTAGAATTCGTCGTAGTCGAGAGATTCCATGAGAAGAAGTTAGAATCAAATGGATAGAGGGTAAAGGGATAAAGAATCAAAAAGGGTAAGAGGGTTAAGATGAATATTTTTGGGTTTTTGGATAAACATTTTGTAAAAATAAGAAAGAAAATCTTTTTGGGTTTTTGATTTTTAAGATGTTTTTGGATTTTTGGATTTTTTTAAGAAAATATAAACATATATAGATGGTATAAACAAGGAGTGAATATTCAAATCACTAATCTGCTAAACGGAAGATAATTAGCACAGCTCCCCGGCAGCGGCGCCAAAATTTGATTCGTCCCGAACTGTCAAGTTATCTCACACAAGCTAGCCACTTGTGAATGGCTAACCGTAAGAACTTAAAACAGTTTAGACACCAATGCAATGAAGATCAGCAGAGTATAGTGTTTCCCCAGGTCGTTATGTCCCAACGAGCTGCGCGATGAATCACCAAACGAATAGTGATCGAGAGGATTTGAACGGAGAAGAGTTTTGATTGATTATAACTAAAGAAAAAGTATATAAACTACAGGGGCTTAAATGCAAATTAAAGAAAATTAAAAATATAAAATATATTAAATAAACGCTATCACTATTTGCAAAATAATGTTTTTGATTTTTCTTTAATAAAAACTACGTGACGTACAAAAGAAAATGTGAAACTTAAACAATATTAATCCTAAAAATATAAAAATGACATTTTTACAATCCTAATGATAAGAGAAAATTTTTAGAAAAAGAAAATTATTTTTATAACTATTTAATTAATTATTATTAATTAAAAACTAATTTTAACTATTTAATAATACCCTAAAATACAAGAAAATATGAAATAAAGCTAGAAAAATGAAATTATGACTTAGAAAAGTCTAAAATAACTAAAGAGAATTTTTAAAACTAATTTTATATTTTTCTGATTATTTTTGTATTTTCTATGAATTAAAAACTATTTAGAGTTAATTAAATTGCTTAAAAATACAAATTTAACTAAGAAAAATCTGGAAAAATATTTTTTTTGCTTTTTATATTTATCTTAACCTAGGAAAAATGAAAACTTATTTTTTTGAAACTTTTCTGATTTAATTGTATTGAAAGCTAATTAAAAATGTCTAAAAACTGTTTTAAATGAAGAAAAATATCAAACTGACCTAGAAAAATCTGAAAAATTCAGGAAAATTCTAAATTAAAATTATGAATCTAAGAAAAATATAAAAACAGGGGCTTGTGTGAAGGAATATGAAACTGCAGTGCAAGTGCCTAAGTAATAAGCACTCAAAATAAGCACAAGGGACCAACTGAGCACCAAATTGTCACATAAGCTATAATAAGCTAAAGCTACTAGAAATGAACTAAATACAACTACTCTATACCACCGAAATGCAAATTAAACATATTTGATGATTTGAAAAGCTTAAGTGCCAAACAGATTTTCTCCTAACTTCTAGCTTAAGCACAAGCTTATTTAATAAGCCAATATGAAAACCAAAGCTGAGGATCTCAAGACCACCAGCTTAACTAACTTAAAACCAAGATTCAGACCAAAGTGATTAAGAACAACACCTGCACAAGGTCTTGAAGTTGCCTTTGCACAACTCAGTGTATGCTGAGTGTGCACAGGGCACTTTGCAGCCTATGTATCAGCTTATTTGGAGCTTATAAAAAATTGCAAAAATTCAAAAAAAATCATATTAAGTAACTTGACCAGCTGAACTAGAAAAACCCATAATTTCACTTGAATTGAACCAGAAATGAATCCATGAAAAATCACCCAAGTTGGGTACAAACTGAGCTTTTTCAACTTTTGACTTTGACAGTTATGAGAGTTTTGACTTTAATGAGATTTGAAACCAAATTATGAACTGAGATTGATGTTATATGGTGAAATGAAACTGAATCAAGCTATCTCTATGAATTCTAAACACAAAACAAGTCTTTGATTTATGAAAATTCCAACAGTCATGAAATTAGAACAGACTTGTAGTGATTTTGACTTTGGCTGAGTTTTGGTAACAAATGATAACTTAAATGGTTGTGTTTAACCTATATTAGACTGAAGCAACAGGTTTCAACCAATAACTAACAACCTAACTCAAATTAATTAACAGAACCAAACACAACTTATACTAACTGTTTTGATCTTTTAACTAGACTACCAACTGAATTAGCTTAAACTAAAATTGAAACTGAATCAATGTCATCTATCAGCAGCTTAATGGACAGATAACAGCTAATCCCAACCATAGATTCAAACACAAGCAGATTATTGCAGACCTGTAATCAGTTAATAGAGAAAGAAGTAGGAACTCACAAGTGTCCCAGCTTATTTGCAGCTTAAACCATAACCAAACTATGCTAAACTACTCAATTCCAACCCCAAATCAGCACTGCATCAACCACATTCCCTTTCCAAAACTGCTTGAACCAAAATCTCTGCACAGGTTGACTTTTGTTGACCACATTGAGAAATTTCTTGAATCTATTTTATAAGCTTACTAAAAGCTATATGAAGCTTAAATAAACTTATTAGAACTTAAAAACAAGCTATTAGAAGCTTGAATACAGGATTTTGAAACTGAATTTTATAACAGTTAACATGAAATCATGAAACTTAAATGAACTTTGAATTAATGCTTGAAAATGAGTTACAATGACTAAGTAGCTTAGGTTTAATACAATAGAGCTTAAGATTACATTTTAAAACACTAATTGAGATAAAATTATAAAAAACGATATACAAGGAAATTTAAAACTAACTACTACTCCTGCTCTTCTCCTCTTTCCTCTTTTTATATGCAAAAGGTCTTGTAACTTGTTTCTGAGCACATCCCACTTGTTTCCAGGACCATTGGATCAGTTGAAGCTATATTGGCCGTTTGATGTAATTTTGGAAGGAAAGTGGATTTAGCCAGTGGGGTTTGATTGAGTGTTAGGAGGAAGAAGCAATAAATGCATCTTGGCTTGTTGGGTGAGGTGGAAGGATAAGGGTGTGGGAGATGAGCTGGGGGGATGGTTGTGTCTGGGTTTGCAGAGGCAGTGGGTGAGGGGGAAGACTTTGGAGGGAAAAGGGGGTTTGTTGACCGGGTTTGACCTTGGAGGGTAATATATGAAAAGGGGGGTCAAAGGTCCAAAAGGGTTTAAGTGGCAGGGGTCAACAAGGAAAGGGCAGGGGTCCAAATGGCTTGACAGGGGTCCAAAGGCTTAGGTTATTAATACAAGGACTTGTTTTGCAATTTCTGAAAGTACAAGGACCAATTCTGCCATTTTATCAAAGTTGTTCCAAGGGACCAAAAGTGACAAGTTTCAATAGTGCAAGGACCAGAATACACATTTTCAAATTTCCAAGGACCATTTTTGCCAATTTTGAAACTTGAAGGACTAAACTTGTAATTTCTCAAAACTTTTGACATTTTTCACCAAAGGACTAATTTTGACAACTTATGATTTTAAAAGGACCTTTGGTGACTTTTCTTTTGAAATAAGTGCTCAGGGACTATTTCTGACAATTTTTTGAAACTTGGGGGACTGAAACTGCCAATTATGCAAACTTAGCTCATTTTTCATCTGATTTTAAACATTTTGCATCTGAAACATATAAAATGCAATTTTGAGATATTTTCAGTATTTTGATGCATTACTGAGCATTTTTAAGTGTTTTGCAGTTCAGATTTGACCAAAAATGATGAGTATTTACACACTCATCATTCCTTTCCAGGCTTCGTGCCTGATGAAACAATTGACTTGTGGTTTGTGTAGGCTACGGCCTAAGACAATATTTTATTTTGTTGAATCGTTAAGGCTATGGCCTGTTTTAGACTAGTTAAACTAGTCATTAATCTACAATGAAGCCACTAGGGCTCGAATTTTGCCATGTGTGATTCTTCTCATTTTATTTTTACTTATGTAAAAAATATTTGTTACAACCTAAGGCGTATGGTAGATACATAGCCTCATTGAGTGTAGTTACTTCACCAAGAATATTAGCAATCGTATAATTTAACTGCTGACAGAGGGTCGCGACCCACTCCGTCTTCATCCTTTGGGCAGCGAAAGGCTTGAAATACCTTAAGGCCATATAGGAAAGTTAATGTGAAGTTGAGATGGATGTTATGCATGTGAGCAAGACATGTTGTTTAGTCTTTGTACATCCCTTCGACATTGAAACTTATAAAGCGACTTGGTGGACAAATCTTTGTTGTATTGAACGAAACAAGAGATTTGAGGGAAATGTGTTATTATCATTAAGTGGGTAGGGAGGATTACATCATTTTAAGAAATGAATACTAGACGCCTACCATTAATGCTTCTTTCCCTAAGTGAGAAGAATGCAAATACATTGATTGAAAGCAAATAAAATGTGTCCTTAGACATTGTAAGTTTCATACGTAGAACTTACGAAGAGTAGTGCCATTCCAGGTTCTATCAATAGCGTCTCCTTCCAAGGTTTCCAGCTTGTAGGCTCCGTTGCCATAGGCTTCCTTAATAACGTAGGGTCCTTCCCATGTAGGTTCCAGTTTACCCTGGTACTCAGCTTTTTTTACTTGCGCTATTGAGTCGGAGGACATATTCCCCTGGTTTGAAAGTCGAAGGCCTGACTCGCTTGTTATAGTACCTTTCAATCTTTTGCTTGTGGATAGCCTCTCTAATGGAGGCTATTTCCCTTCGTTCTTCAAGTAGGTCCAAGTTACTACGGAGTCTTTCTTCGTTATCTGCTGCTTCGAAGTTCATGACCCTTTCTGTTTCGACACTTACTTCTGAAGGGATGACAGCTTCCGTGCCATATGTCAAGCTGAAAGGCGTTTCTCCGTGACTTGACTTCGTATGCGTTCTATGTGCCCAGGGTACTTGAGGTAGTTCATCTACCCAACCGTGATGACTGTATCCCAGCCTTCGTTCTATTCCTTGTATGATGTCTCTGTTGGTAACTTCTACTTGACCGTTACCTTGAGGATGGTAAACAGAAGTGAAGGATTGTTTGATATTCAGACCCCTGCAAAACACTGGGAATACCCCTTCGGCAAACTGCTTCCCATTATCTGAAATGATGATGTGAGGTACTCCGAACCGACAGATAATATGTTCCCACACAAAGTTTTCCATGTGTCTTCCTGTGATGGATGCCAAAGGCTTCGCTTCCACCCATTTAGTGAAGTAATCGATGGCTATGACCAAGAACTTTACTCCTCCTGGAGCAACTGGCAGAGGGCCTACAATATCTATCCCCCATTGGCTGAAGGGCCATGCGGACGTTACGGAAGTCATATCTTGCTTTGGTAGCCTTGGGACTCTTGAGTGGACTTGACAGGCTTCACACTTCTGAATGATGTCGACAGTGTCTCTGTGCATCGAAGGCCAGTAATATCCGACCCTCATGACTTTGGAGACAACGGAGCGGGGTCCTGCGTGAAGTCCGCAGGATCCTTCATGCACTTCTTGGATGATGTTGGCATCTTGCCTTGGTCCTACACAACGGAGCCAAGGGGATAGAAAAGATCTTCTGTATAAGTAATTTCCCATGATCCTGTACTGTGGTGCTTTGATGCGCACCTTTCGAGCCAACTTCGGATCCTCCGGCAGTATGCCACTTATTAGATATTCTCTAATTGGAGTCATCCAATTCGAGTCTTCCTCCAGTATTACGTCAGACACCTCCTTTCGGACGATGGACCTATCTGCCAATACTTCGACCAAAACTTCCTTTGTTAAATGAGCAAATGCCATTGATGCCAGTTTGCTAAGTGCATCCGCCTTCTTGTTTTGGTTTCTTCGAACATGCTCTATGTTGTAAGATGCGAACCCTTCGAGCATTTCTTTGGCCTTATCCAGATATTGCTTGATCACAGGTTGTCTTGCCTCGTAGGAGCCTTTTATCTGGTTGGCCACTAGTTGTGAGTCAAAAAAAATAGCCAAGTCTTCCACTTCCATATCTTTGGCCAATCGGAGACCTGCTAACAAGGCTTCGTACTCCACTTCATTGTTCGTAGCATCGAATTCGAAACGAAGTGCGTAAGTGTATTCCTTCCCTTTGGGATCAACGAGCATGAGACCTGCGCCAGAACCATCGCAGCTGGAGGCTCCGTCAATATAAAGTTTCCACCCTTCGATTGCCTTAGCGGGCTCCTTTTCAACAACCTTTTTGTCATGTTTCGGTTCGGAGGGTGTTTCTGCTAAAAAGTCTGCCAATATTTGCCCTTTGACCGAGCTCCTGCCCTTGTATTCAATATCATGTTCTCCTAGCTCGATAGCCCATTTAGCTATCCTTCCAGATTTCTTCGGCTTTGAAAGTATCTGCTTAATTGGCTTGTCGGTAAGTACGGTTATGGGGTGAGCTTGAAAGTGCCTTCGAAGGCGTCTCGCAGCATGAACTAAAGCCAAAATTAGCTTCTCCAATGCTGGATAATTTAGCTCAGCTCCCTGTAGTACCCTACTAACGAAGTATATAGGGATTTGCTTCTTCTCCCTTTCTGCCAATAACACGGCGCTGATGCTTTCGAAGGAGGCTGTAATATACATGAACAACACTTCGCCTTTGATTGGGGCCATAAGTGTAGGTAGAATGGCCATGAACTCCTTGAGCTTTTGAAAGGCTGCTTCTGCATCTATGCTCCATTGGAACGTCTTTTTGTCCGTGCATCCTTTGAGTGTTTTGAAGAACGACAAAGATCTGTCTGCACCCTTCGATAAGAACCTGTTGAGGGCTGCTAGCTTTCCGTTAAGACTTTGCACTTCCTTTAGGGACTTAGGAGGCTGCAAATCTGTGATGGCTTTGACTTTCGAAGGATTGGCCTTAATACCCTGCTTGGTGATCAGATGCCCCAAAAATTGTCCTTCTTCCACACCAAAGGAACACTTCTTGGGATTTAATTTCATATTGGTGGCGCGAAGCTGATCGAAGGTTTCCTTGATGTCGGAGAGCATATCCTCCTCCGATCTACTCTTAATGACCATATCATCTACGTAGGCTTCCAGATTCCTACCTATTTGCTTGTGGAAGGCTTTGTCCACCAATCGTTGGTCGGTGGCACCTGCATTTTTCAAACCAAAAGGCATCTTTTTGTAACAATAAACGCCTTTTCCGGTAAAAAAGGCTGTCTTCTCTTTGTCTTCTTCGGCCATTTGTATCTGATGGTAACCTTTATAAGCGTCTAGGAAACACTTAAGCCGAAACCCTGACAAGGATTCCACCTTCCAATCAATCTCTGGTAGAGGTTAGCAGTCCTTCGGACAGGCTTTGTTAATGTCAGTGAAATCTACGCACATTCTCCATCCTCCGTCATGCTTCTTGAAGATCACCGGATTGGCCACCCAAGTTTGATACTTCACCTCTCTGAGTATGCCTGCTGCTACGAGTTCGTCCACTTCTTTGCATGCAGCGGCATTTCTTTCAGGAGCTAGACTTCGACGCTTTTGTTTGATGGGTTCAATATGTTTGAACTCATTGAGCTTGTGTTCAGTGCCGAAGGGCTTTCCTTCTATGGTGAGAGTTCTGGGGACCCCCGTCATGTCAGAATAGGTCCATGCGAAGACATCTGCATTAGCACGAAGTACCTTTTCCAATTCTGCTTTAAAGGAGGTTGGAAGCTGCTTTCCGATTACTACTGTCTGATCGGGGTAGAGATCATTTACCACGATGCGTTCTTCAGCGTTAGCACAACTGAGAACATGTTTTGAAGGTTCCTCCGAAACCTGTTTGACCCTCTTGCTTTCTGCCATAGACTCCTTCACCTTATAGCTGGAGAAAACCGTTCCAATGCCGAAAGGTGTTTGGAATTTGATCGTGGCATGTATGGTTGAGACGACGATGCCCATCTTCTGCATTGCTGTTCTCCCTATCAATAGGTTGTAGGGAGATTCCGACCTTACGATCGTGAAAACCAGAGTTTCTGTTCTTTTTAGCCTCCCTTCTCCAATCGTAACCTCTAGAGGGACTTCTCCCAAGGGCCATGAGTGTTCCCCTGAGAACCCTACTAAGGGTACCTTTGAATCTACTCTCTTCGACCTTATTGAAGGTTTGAGCTTTAGGAAACATCGTTCGTAGATAACTTCGCAGGAGCTACCGCAGTCAAGGTAGGCTCTGTTTTCTTCTCTGTTGGAGATCAAGACTTTGATGACCACGGGGTCATTTGAAAGAACTTTCCCTGTGATTGAAGGAAAAGTGACATCTCCTACTCCGCACAAGGCTTCCTCTGTTTCTTTCCTCTTTGAACTAGAATCTTCCTTGTATACCATGAGGATGGGTGTTTCGGCAGGTGTGGTATCTTTCCCCAACTGTGTGTCGGAGGTTTTGTCTTTACCTCTTTTTATACCCTTCACCAAATGTCCCAATTGGCCGGACTTTACGGCCTCTTCTATCTACTTCTTGAGTTCTCTGCAGTTTTTGGTGTCATGTCCGTAATCGTCATGAAAGTAGCAAAATTTGGAAGTATCTCTGGGCCTTCCTTTGTTTGCCAAGAGAGGAGGAGGATCAAAGGCCTTCGCAGCCTTTTCTGTAGCAAGTATCTCTGATAACGCTACACGCGTCGTTCGGGGTCAAGGAAACTTCCTTTTCTTCGAGCAAGTTTTATAACACCCTAGGCAGTGAACCTAATCGTTGTAGTGTAGTAATTAGGGTAAGCCACGGGTATTGATATCGTTCTCTAGGGGAATAGGAATGCTAGTAAGGAGTTACTACGCTAAGGTTAAGGTTGAGGAAGATTATTTTTTTATCTTTTTATGTTTTATGAAAATGGAAAGGTACGAATCTCGGGTATTGGATTGGGGGGTTGGTATTTCTACCGATTACTCTACTATTATCTAATTATCTAAACTAAGGTTGTGGGAGTCTATGTCTAATTAATGTGTGCTCGTATGATAGTTTAAAGATGTGTTTACTTAGGTTGTATTACTCCTTAATTATCTCCTATTGATGGTTGAGTTGTCACGTCCTTATTCCTAGTTGCGTTGTGTGTCTAAAGTTGTAGGGTATGCGTTTCTCCCTAACTCTTTGAACTTACCAAAGGGTCTCGTCTACAAACCCACTAGGGATGATAAACTCCTACTCTAAGGCGCTCTTTGGATGGTTTAGCCTACAACTACTCAGGTAATTATATTCTAAGGTTCACAAAGATGAATCAAGCATTAAGTACACAACGAATGACCTATCGCATTACTAGATCATATATCAACTAAGATAAGAAACAACCAATCAATATTCAATAATTAAGTTTCATACTTCCTAAGCAAACACACAAATAAATTAGCCGGACATGGAGAACATGCAAGCATACACACAAGTAATCAAAGACATAATTGAATAAATGAAGTAAATACTTATCTTGAAGTAAGATAGGGTTTAAAACCCTAAAATACTGTACAAGACACCTTAGGTTCGGTTTTAGGTTTTTACTCCAAAAGACTCTCCACAAAAGACTGAAAAATTCGGATTCTATATATAAGATTACATATGCGACGGCGTCACCTTATGTTTCGTGACGCCGTCGTGTCGCCGTCATTAGGGTTTCGTCTTGGCCACGTTAACCTTGCGACGGCGTCACCTTGTGTCCGTGACGCCGTCCTCTTCAGCTTCTGACGTCGTCTGGATTGCATCTAGGCCGTCTGAGTAACGACGGCCTACTCTCTTACAACTGGACGTCGTCGCTTGAAAATACGAGTTTTGGGTTCTGGACCGTCACAACAATTCTGGGACGGTGTCGCCATTAGCACCTGACGCCGTCGCCTTTTAATTTCAGCAACTGTGAGTGTCTCGATTTTGACTTTGGCCATTCTCTTCATATATTCGCGCCTTTTCGTCCAAATAAGTGCCATTCCAGCATTTTGCCTTCAAGAGACCTAAAAAGTGAAAAGGAACGATATTAAGCAATAATGGATACAAAAGTGATCAAATAAGGACTTAAACGACCCCTCAAAATGGTACCTTTTAAAACCTTATCAAATATCCCTACAATTATTATTTGCTTGTCCTCAAGCAAATGTGCTTTTAGCCAATTAATTTATAAGTTAGGGGTCATGAAGCATTAATTCAAAACGGTCCACAACACATATAAGCCCTGCAAAAGTCATAACAAGCACGGAAATTACATACTAGCACCTCACATGGGGTGTTTGGATACTCACATCTCTCTCGGGTGTATATATGAAATATAACAAATAGGAAATGGAAGATAAACACTCATTAACCGGTCCTAGTACATAGATTACCATAGGCTTGAGAATATATCAAACCTCCATCGCTTTGGCGTAAGCACCTAGGAAAGACTATGAAAGAGGTCTTTTAAAGGGTTGTAATGTTAGGCTTACGGTAGGGAAACAAGGGTTTGGCGGGATAGGCTATTTAGTGGTGGTAAGTCAAAAATCTCTATGTTAAATGCATATGAAGAATGGCGTTGCTAAGCCAAGACTCGACACTCTAAACTCTACATAACTGAAATAAACAAACATAAATTCAAAGATAGATGTAGGATGGTAGCCCGTAACACTCTATTTTTTTTTCTCTTTTTTTTTTCCTCGAATTTTTTTCTTTCTTTTTTTTTTTTTTTTTTTTTCATACACTTTTACTCTACCATCCTCTACGATAACATCAAAATACTAGGGATTTATAGGCATATCCCTACACTTGAGTTTTTATTACTCTAACACTAATTTGACCCGAATTGAAAAGATCAAAACACTTGGGGTACATTATTATGCAAATAAAGGGAATTTGAATTTTTAACGTTCCCTTCCCGTCATTTCATAAACTTTAACTTTTCCCATGAATCCCAATCATCCCAAAACTGTATACAAAGGATATGACTCGACTTAGCAACTTATGCAAGCAACTAGATAATTGAACTAAGGGTTTAGGGTGATAACAAACATTTGCACTAAAAGTGAGTGCATAAGGGGTAGGCTAAGGCGATTTGGGTGTATATTTGGGGGTGGGGTGTAAACAATGCTCTTCATTGATATTCCGGAAAAACCGAAACATCACGAGAACCGTGAAAAGGATAGGCTCTGAGGGGTTAACTAGGGGTATCGTGTACTAAAGATGAGTACAACGCAAAGGGTGTGGGAGAATTACTTAACCGATATGGAAGAAGTAATTATATTACAGGTATCAAACAAGGGTTATCCTAATGCCTCTTATCATTTAGTTATTCCTAACTACACAAGTGTAGCCTCACTTGCGATCTCGGAATGCATCACAAAACAAGTTCTAGAATCTAATATACTACCGGTTCACACTCTAAGCATTGAAGATGAATGCTTTAATTCCTACTAATCTAAGGGCGATCCTCACATTTTGGTGGAATTTGGGTGGTAAAGGGTTTTTGTGCTAGTCATATAACTTCCTATCCGTGAGACGCTTTTGTTAAGACTAATGGCCCACTCCTATATGTCATAAAAAATTTTAAATTTGGTGCCAAAATTACCCTAACCGACATTTTCTCATGGTTTATTACATAATCACAATTGGACAAAGCAAATGGTCAAGGATAAGCATAGTTTCAAAGTTCCCGTTTTATTTTCCCTCCCTACACTTAAACTGAACATTGTCCCCAATGTTCCCCGAAAGTATCAAAGTTATGATAAAAGAAGGTAATCAAAAACGAAAGAAACTAATACTCCCCTGATTAGCTCGGTAGGATCCGTGTAAAGTGGTGGTTAAATCCTTTTCAAGAAGAATTATTGCGTGAAAAGCTCCTTCCAATCTTATGTCACTTCTTCTTGACAAACTAAACCTGCACACTTGAAGAAAAAAAACGAAACCTTCGCGTAAAATCGGCGGTAATAATATATATAAGACTCGATTTAAACTAGGATATAATGCTTGTGGAATGGATGTTTACAGAATTTCTAAGAAAATTAAAACCTGGAAAATTCCAAAAATTTATAAGTGGCTCAGAAAACGAGAAAAAAGTAATCTGATGTTTTTACTCCTTCCTGACGCCGTCAGGTTGCAATCCTGACGCCGTCAGGTTATCCTGACAAAAACTGGTCTGCGATTTTCTGGAAAAAAATTCTAGAAAATTTACATCTTTAGAATCTGGAAAAAATTCTGCAAAACATCCATTATGACTCGATACAAGCATTTGACTCGAACAAACAAACATAAATATCTTTTAGTTAATTGTTATTCTCATGTTTACGTTTCTTTTGAAAACATGTGTAATCCTCCCTACACTTATCCCTTATGTAAAATACCTTTATATGCAATTAAGACGAGGTTAAAAACAAAATAAAGCATTTTTACAAATTTAAACATGAGGATAAACAATTAATAAAAGATATATGACACTAACAAGCAAACAATTAAACATGGGTTGCCTCCCACGAAGCGCTTTTCTTTATTTAAGAGTCTTGTAGCTAGACTCATAATCGTGCTCCTACGTTTCCTCACGCATCCTCAATGAGAATTCTATCATGTTGACAAAATCTTCATCGACTCTATACCTAGGCCCTAAAGTCAAGAAATCCTTATAATAATGCCTCCTTCTTTCCCACATGAATTTATAACCTTTTTCAACATCTTCCTTACTTTTTTCCTCAAATGCTTTGATGTTGTCTCGATCATAAATGGACAAGTGGCCATACTCAGTTGTTTTCCAAGGCATTCTATAGGTGATCTCATCGGTTCCTTCCTTGAACCTAACCGTTCCATCATGCTTGTTATGGCTCATTCTAGATGTTTCAACAAACGGTTTTCCTAGCACTACTTGGGATAAGCTATAGTCAATGACGCATCCTACATCTTCTAGGACCATAAAATCAACTAGGTAGGTGAAATTTCCTATAAAGACATGCACGTCCTTGACTCTTCCCACAAAGTTGCAAACTCCTCCCGGATACTTAGGGTCTCTCCTAATATTGAGTCGCTCATTCATAATGTCATTGTAGACAGCAGATGACATTACATTGATGGGGGATTCCGTATCTATGTAAGCGTGGTCGACACTCCTATATCCGATCATACAAGGGATTTTTAGGTTCCAGGGATTTCCCCTCCTAATCTTTGGGCATATCCTAATGATAGGTGATCGTGGATTATCGATTATGTATTGATGGTACGCAATCTCTTCCTTAGTGGGGTAAAGATTGAAGTAAGCACTATTTTCCACATCCACGTTGTTGTTTATCATGCCATTTTCTGAATTACTGCTAATCATAGAGCCAACTATAGCAGCGCTGACTACTTTCTCAACAGCTTCCCTAATTGTACTATCGAATATTTTCTGCAAATCCTAAAGGTCGGTGTTTCTACTCACATAGCGGCTTCGACGGTTGTGTTGGTTATTGGGTTGGGTTTTGAGTGACATTGAATTTTTTTGTGTTGGGTTATCAAGTGGTGGTTGGTTATCACCTTCCATGATGAAAAGTGATGGGGTTACGAACAAAGGTCACGAAGAAGGGGGATAGACTAAGAGAAAGCTAAAAATAAGAAAAATTTACTTGATAGGAATCAAGCAAAGAACCTAAACGAGGTGGACTACTAACTAGCTATTCTATTCCCCGGCAGCGGCGCCAAAAACTTGATAACGCTACACGCGTCGTTCGGGGTCAAGGAAACTTCCTTTTCTTCGAGCAAGTTTTATAACACCCTAGGCAGTAAACCTAATCGTTGTAGTGTAGTAATTAGGGTAAGCCACGGGTATTGATATCGTTCTCTAGGGGAATAGGAATGCTAGTAAGGAGTTACTACGCTAAGGTTAAGGTTGAGGAAGATTATTTTTTTATCTTTTTATGTTTTATGAAAATGGAAAGGTACGAATCTCGGGTATTGGATTGGGGGGTTGGTATTTCTACCGATTACTCTACTATTATCTAATTATCTAAACTAAGGTTGTGGGAGTCTATGTCTAATTAATGTGTGCTCGTATGATAATTTAAAGATGTGTTTACTTAGGTTGTATTACTCCTTAATTATCTCCTATTGATGGTTGAGTTGTCACGTCCTTATTCCTAGTTGCGTTGTGTGTCTAAAGTTGTAGGGTATGCGTTTCTCCCTAACTCTTTGAACTTACCAAAGGGTCTCGTCTACAAACCCACTAGGGATGATAAACTCCTACTCTAAGGCGCTCTTTGGATGGTTTAGCCTACAACTACTCAGGTAATTATATTCTAAGGTTCACAAAGATGAATCAAGCATTAAGTACACAACGAATGACCTATCGCATTACTAGATCATATATCAACTAAGATAAGAAACAACCAATCAATATTCAATAATTAAGTTTCATACTTCCTAAGCAAACACACAAATAAATTAGCCGGACATGGAGAACATGCAAGCATACACACAAGTAATCAAAGACATAATTGAATAAATGAAGTAAATACTTATCTTGAAGTAAGATAGGGTTTAAAACCCTAAAATACTGTACAAGACACCTTAGGTTCGGTTTTAGGTTTTTACTCCAAAAGACTCTCCACAAAAGACTGAAAAATTCGGATTCTATATATAAGATTACATATGCGACGGCGTCACCTTATGTTTCGTGACGCCGTCGTGTCACCGTCATTAGGGTTTCGTCTTGGCCACGTTAACCTTGCGACGACGTCACCTTGTGTCCGTGACGCCGTCCTCTTCAGCTTCTGACGTCGTCTGGATTGCATCTAGGCCGTCTGAGTAGCGACGACCTACTCTCTTACAACTGGACGTCGTCGCTTGAAAATACGAGTTTTGGGTTCTGGACCGTCACAACAATTCTGGGACGGCGTCGCCATTAGCACCTGACGCCGTCGCCTTTTAATTTCAGCAACTGTGAGTGTCTCGATTTTGACTTTGGCCATTTTCTTCATATATTCGCGCCTTTTCATCCAAATAAGTGCCATTCCAGCATTTTGCCTTCAAGAAACCTAAAAAGTGAAAAGGAACGATATTAAGCAATAAAAAATACAAAAGTGATCAAATAAGGACTTAAACGACCCCTCAAAATGGTACCTTTTAAAACCTTATCAATCTCCCTTGGAAATTTGTACAAACTAGCCAAGAGCCCATGGTTGATGTTTTTGTGGTACGGTGTAAACCTGTCCTTATTTTTGTGCTTGTTCCTCGACCCTTCCCACGAAGGATGCTTCGGGGCTTTGCTGTGATTTTATTTATTTTCGACTGGAGTCCCGTTGGTAGATACTTCTTTTGCTTCGATCTAGGTGTAAGCCTTCTCCACCAAGCCTTTGTAGGTTGCAGGGAGGTCGGTGGAGAGGAATTCGACCAGACTTCTGTTTCGTAAGCCATGCACAAAACCTGAAATGCGTTGGTCTTCGTGCAAGCCCATTATTTGTAATGTGTCGTCAGTGTATCTGGTAATGAAAGCCCTGGTTCTCTCATTCTCCCTCTGCTTGATGTTGTGTACTGTCAGGTGTGTCCTTGTGAATTTTTTCTGTTGGCTAAAATGTGATCTGAACTTGGCCTTGAGATCATCCAAATTCACAATGCTACCCGGTTTTTGCCCGTTCCACCATATTCGAGCGGAGTCTCGTAGGGTGTATGTAAACATATGACAAGCGACAGGCATAACCCACTTCTGCATTCTAATAGCCCCTTCAAACAAGTGTAAAAAGTTATCCGGATCCCCTTTCCCATCGTAGGTACCAATATGCGCGGGCATTTTCAACCCATCGGGTAAAGGGTAGTCTTCTATCCATCTTACGAAGGATGTTGTGGAGCCCATGGGCTCCGAATAAAGGCAGTTATAAGGTGGCATGTAGGTATGGACAGCATTGCACGGGTTATGATTTGGAGGTAATCCAACAGGGTTTTGGTTGACATATTGAGGGTAAGCAGTAGGTATATAAGGTGGGTGACTTCCTACAGGGTACGAAGGGTATACCATAGGTTGTCCGTAGGGCATACTTCCGTATGGTTGAGTGAAACTGGGGTTACTAGCCTGCCCGTTAGGTGGGGGATAAACCCCTTGAGGGTAAGATTGAGCCTGAAAAGGAGGGTACATACCATGAGGAGGAAGATTTCCTCCCCTATTCATTTGAGGTGGATCGCCTTCTACGCCGGATGCGTGAGAAGGCTGCAGTGGAACCCCCACTTCAGTTCTTCCCAGATGAGCCGCCAAGAGTGGTGGCAGATTAACCTCCGTAGTCTCCCTTCGGTGACTCCTTCCATTGAAGCCTTCTATCGTGCCTTCCCGCCTAGTCGGAGCCCTCTCTGGAACGTCTTTGAAAACAACCGACCTTCCGCTAGGCCTTCGACTGCTCGGAGACCCTATCCTTAGCACTGAGCGAGTAGTCCCAGGAGCCAAGGGCCTAGTCTCCATTTCCAACTCTTCGTCATACTCATCGCTTGAGTATTCTAACTCCCTTCGCATCTCCACGTTCCGAGCTTGCCTCTTTCGAGCTCTTAGTAAAGATTCTAATGCTTCGATGTTAGCTTCAACAAATGCCGGACTAATTACCGGTTCAGGGTTAGCTAAGGTTGAAGCATGGTTGTTGGGGGTTATTTCAGGGTGAGATCGTATGGTAAAAGTGGATGCGGTTATGTTGGGAAGGTTGTTAGGATCGTTGACTGGAATCGGTGTCAAGGTCGAGAAACCCAGTGGAGGTGTATCTTCTCTTCCTTAAGTCATGCCGTAAAACTAGTGAGAGTGATTGACTGGGTGTAAGTTTGGAATAACGAGACCAATAGTAGCGGGTCCCACGGATGGCGCCACTGATTGTACAATAATTCGTACGATCAGGCCTTCGATGGTGATCGAAGGGTATGAGGGGTGATATGCTTGCGCCAAACTTATAGTCAATCTGCAATAAGAAATAGTAGACACTTCGTTAAGTGATTGCGCAGGGGTTGGTCCCTGCGAACCACCTCCGGCGTGTGAATAAGTATGTGATATGAGTTATGGATAATATGATGTATGTGAAATACTGTGTTGAGTGAACATACCATTGAAATGACTCGTCCAACCTATTTATAGATGATGAAAACAGCTTGGAGAGTGTTAGCACACGTTTAGGAGATCATGGGGGCGTCCCCTGATTTATGGTAACCGCTAGGGCTTCATCCCCACTATCTCGGACTTGGCGGGGAAGCTAAGGTCATAGTGGGAACGTGGGGGAAGACCAAGTCAAGGTTCTTATTTGTCTTGGCATCTTCAAGGCAAGACACCGAAGGGCATAGGCCTTCGGCTGGTGGATTCCCAACTGGTAACCATGTCAATGATGAATGGTTTTATGCCACCAATGACTTATGAAGAAAGACTTGGGTCTTCGTAATGTAATTTCAAATGAGGCCGAAGGGGGTCCTTCGATCTGATCGGAGGATACGTCATCAGCGCATCGGTGGGGGTCTTGGGAAGTTCGCGCCTTCCGCCGCGAATATTTCCTTTGGGGTCTTAGTCAGCGGAGTGTATCTGTCATTATCCCGTCCGCTCCCCTGGCCACGGTAGTTCTTGTTACGGTTACTATTCTGGTTAGTGGATTGTCTCCGAGGTTGTTCCTGTGACCGATAGTTTGAGTAACCTTTCTTGCTATCCGCCGTCGCGGCTTCTCCTTGGATAAAGGACCTTGTACGTTTCATAAGTTTATCAAAGGTTTGGGGAATCTTGTCGTTCAACCTTTTGATGAGTTCTGGGTTATTGATCCCGTTCATGAACCCTGAAATTTTCAGCACTTCGGGGCATGCCTTAACCTGTATGCACTCATCTTTGAAGCGCTCCACATAAGCGCTTGTAGATTCCCCCTGGCGCTGTTTCACCCTGGCAAGTTCGACAGGGTTTTTAGCACACTTCTTCCGTTGAGTGAAGTTTAGGCGGAACGCCTTCCTCAACTCTTCAAAGCCATTAATGCTTCTGCGTGGAAGCGTACTGAACCAGTTCCGCGCGTTTCCCACTAGTGTAGAATTGAACATGTGGCACCACACAGGCTGTGGCCAATTTTCAATGGTAGCAGCTGATTCAAAAATTTTCAGGTGATCATCAGGATCACCCGTTCCATCATAAGTTTTTACCTTAGCGGGCATGCGTCTTCTCTTATCTTCTGAGAAATTACTGATGCGCATCCACTTTTTGGCGGTGCCACGGAAGGGATATGTCTTCATCCTCCTGGTCGCGATATTTCCTTCTGGGCTTCCAGTGTCCAGTTTCGCTATCCTCGTTGTCCGAGGAGTTACCAGAGGACGAACTTTCCCTTTTTCGACGTTTGCGCCGACTGCCCTCATGATCTGCACTCGAAGGGCTATCACTTGAGGAGTGCTGTCGCCCAAGTCTGTCCTGGACCCTGCGGCTACCAATCCTAGCATGGACATTGGTACGCCGTTCATCCTCTTCGCTTTCTTCCAGATGATGTGAGTTAGCTGTCTCCTCATTCTCAACTCTCCTCCCAATTCTGTTAAACACTGGGGGTCGGTGGCTATCCCTCCCGCGCTTTTCTTTCTGATGGCGTGGAGGAGATGTCTCTTATTCTGTATCGAAGTTAAGTCGGGCTTGTAGGCTTCGACTCGACCTCTTTTTTGCTTCCTCTTGCATGAGAGCGGCTAAAGTTTCGTAATTTTGAGATACGAAATCTCCCGGCGCTAGTTCCGGTGTGACCCCTTCTAGAGCAAGGATGCCTGTTTCTACCACTGGGCCCTTGTTTCGGTCAGATGCATCTGGCACCTTTGTGAGGTCAGTTTCTAGCACTGATTGGAGGGGAGTGGTAAAAGGAGTGCGCAGTGGATTTCCTGCACTGGCGGTGGTTGTAGTAGCCTGGGTTGTCCCCGAGCGTGGTTCCACTGTAGGGAAGACTAGGCCTGATTCCTGGCTTTTAGCGACACTGGTTGTTCCAGAAGTCTGCTTAGAGGCTGATCCGCTCAGCGGCTTCTTTCCTGTAAGGTCAGTTTGCGATCGCTGATTTCCATGCTTCGTCATTCTAGTTCTTAGTTCTTAGTGATTGGTCCCACGGATGGCACCACTTGTTGATACAAAAGTTGGGCGTTCCTTGTTTGGACTCCGGTTCTCGTACCAATTGAATTTTGATGCTTGAGACCTGCGCACTAAGTAAACAGAAAACACCGTTAGGCTTATCGTGGGATTGTCTCCCACGATTATCCTCCGGCGTGAGAGTAAGTAATCGGTTTTAGTGTTAATGGAGAGTTAGGGTTTAGATCGTACCTTTAATGAGGGATCAGATTCCCTTTATATACACACGAAGTCCTACATAATTTCGTGTTCCCCAATGTAGGACCTTAGTTTTATCAACCTTATCACTTTACCAAGCAAACCCAACACGTATACAAGTATACCCACGTGAAACAAACACAAACGTAAAGCTTAGAAATAAGATGAGAAAGATGGTGACTTGATGTTATAAATTCGTGTATGTGAGATGAGATGATAAACACAAGATGTTGTATATTCAATAAGGAAAACACACACACACACACTTTCAAGCACACCCCTCAAATGACCATTTGAGGGGTATATATAGTACAAGACATGAAAACCTAAAAGGCTTTCCTAAGGGCTTGGCTTGGGCTTTTCGTGGACTTGGGTTTGGACATGGGTTACACGCCATTATTCAATGCTAGCTTAACTAAACTAAAGCCCATTTAGCTTAGTCCAATCCACGAGCCCGTTGACTATTCTATCACGATATCTAACACACGTTACAAAGTTCCTAAACGTGAATGACCATCACTTTTAATAAAACTATTAAGGCTAACAATCTCCCCCTAAGGGGTGGTCATTCAAATGATGCTCCACTTGATTAGGTCTCTACTTTTCTTGAGCTAGGACTTTGTGTGTAGATATTGAATAGTCTTGATTCTTTGTTCCTTCATGCTTTGTGATTAGATAATGTGGTTGTCTGCCGTTGTCAACTTCGTTGGTTAGGTGTCTCCACGTCATTCTCCATTTCTTTCTCCACCATGCTCACACTTCTATTTGTCTTTTGGTTACCAATGATGTAGTTCTGGAGTCTTTAAACTTTGTAGATTCTTTGACATTGACGAAGAATCATCTCCTTTGATTATGATGAGAACTTTCATGTGTTGTTGGTATGAGCATGTGGCGAGTCTGCACGATCCATCCGCTCCAGAGCTTCCATAAGAAGAAAACATAAAACAGGTTAGTAATAAGCGGATTCCGGCACTTACAAGTTTGAATTTCGAGGGTGTTGACAGCATAGTGTGAAAACACGTCTCTAATTCTCACAGAGGCCGTTCCTGAACTGGAGTCCCACAAGTGAGATAACACGATATACCGAAGTACATCTACAGTTCAGATGAGTCGCTGAGGTACACCGAAGCATCACCCCACGACTGTAGACCGTTTGAGACACACTAAGCGTAATCCACGGGGAGTTACCGAAGTGACCTGCTGTCAGGGCTGTTTGATGTTGACCCTGGCAGGAATTTCCATTCAATCACTGAAGATCACAGATGTGAAACTTCTCATAAATGTTCTGGCAGATTGCTAAGATCTGCGTAGGACTCTATAATATATCACTTGTGCCCTTCTTGATGAACAACAAGCGATGTCATGTCAAGTGTTCCTATGAGATCTTTTTATGAATCTCGTGGCTCTAGACTCAATAGTGCATTTTGGTTTTCCTGAGCGGAGACTAGGGAGAGGGTCTCCTTTTTCAATACCAACCAACTCTAAGAGAAGGTCAATAGATTATGTAGGGTTCCCAGTGAGAATGAAACAAATCCCTTTTGAGAGGAATTGAGTGGCTAGAAGGTTTAGTGCAGTGCGTCACTGGGTCCATGACGTCTTTGTCTTCAATACCAGTGTCATCTAGTGACAACCAGTAGCATATGTATTGAACCCGGTTTCTGCCCTAAGGTTGAACATGGAGGGCTATTTCTTTTCACCCTTTCTCATTACATTTCTTTTTAATTCTTCAACCCCTTCTTTCTCCTTTCTCACATTATTCCTTTTTTTCAATCATACCTAAGGACTTCTAATACTAACTATGGGTATTGTCCTTGGGTAGATCCCTCCGGCTCTGGCGGATCATAGGACGAATTTCCTATCCTTAGTCACCTTATAACTCCATGACTGTCCTATTGTTGCCATAAAACCATTTTTCTTGAAAATCTCTCAGAGTGTTTATGATAGAAAACATGTTTGAAACACTCCGTGAGTTTTATATTTTCAGAAACACTCCCCCTTCACATGTGCTTATAAGTTTTGACAGAAATCTGCACATAGAGGGTAGAGTTCGCACTTTTTGAATTGATCAACTTTAAATGAACAAGACCGATTCGAGACACGTTTACATCACTAGAGAACTAGCTTGAAATTATTACCCGTCCTGGTCAAGTCCATAGAAAGTTTCTCGAGATGGTACATGATTGCTCGTCAATTCATTGGTTCCGTCTGAGTCTAGCTCATTATGAGATTCAAACCACGATCATTAAAACTTTTTGATCACATTTTAATCACGTCTCCTCCCCCTCAAAAATAGCATAAGCGTGATATTTTTGATATCAACGGATTAAACAACATTTTAGAATCTTTTGGGGAGACAAACGGATTTGATTTAAGCATGAATTTGGAACATTTTGTTTTTATACTCCCCCTTTAATAAAGCATAATCAATTAAAGGGTTTTAGAGGGAGTTATCTTGAGCACAAACTATTTTGAAAGATTTTGAAAATCTTTTTGAACAATCTTGAAAAGGTGCTCAAGATGATGATGATTTCTCACCATTTTTAAATGTAGTGCACTGAAGCGTACACCTCATTTTTCGATCAAAGCACGAGTTTTGATTTGAAAAATAATCAAAAGTCATCATTTCGGTCCGGGTTTCATACTGATGTATACGAAAGCCATTATTGAAGAAATTTTGAGAAACGACATGTTTTGGAAAACAATTAAAGAACTCTCGCTCAAGCATCTGTACATGCCCGTATCATTGTTGAATGACATTTCTAGAAACGTACAGAATATCGATTATACAAGAGACATGTCGTAGAAGAATATTTTTGGATTTTTGATTTTCTATTGTTTTTGTATTTTTGAAAGTTTTATATTTTTATATTTTGTTTTTGTTGGTTTTTCAAATTTTGTATTTTGTTTTTCAAAAATATTTACAGCGAAGCTTTTTGGAAAAACATTTTCAATCAGAAGATTCGAGAAGACGTTCTAACTCCTCAGGGGTTAGGCTTCGCATTCCAATTCGTCGAACTAAATACTCAAACCTTTCTTTTGGAAGGGCTTTTGTTAATAGATCGGCGAGTTGGTAATCAGTCTTCACGAAGAATAATTCAACGGTACCATTTTCGACGTACTCTTTGATGAAATGATAGCGGACTCTGATATGCTTAGTCTTTGAGTGATGAACAGGATTGCATGATATGGCTATGGCACTTTTCGAGTCACAATACATAGGTATTTTATCGAAAGTAAAGCCATAATCTGTGAGTTGTGTTCTCATCCATAGAACTTGAGCACAACACGCAGATAGAGACACATACTCAGCTTCAGCGGTTGATAGTGCAGTGCAATCTTGTTTCTTTGAAGACCAGCTTACTAACTTTTCTCCCAAAAATTGTGCTCCTCCAGATGTACTTTTTGCTGTAACTTGGTCACCTGCGTGGTCCGCATCTGAAAAGGCAATTAGATCAAATCCGGATTCCTTCGGATACCAAAGTCCCATGTGAATGGATGTCTTCAGGTACCGAAAGATCCGTTTAACCTCTTTGAGGTGCAGTTCGGTAGGCTTTGCCTGAAACCGTGCTAATAAGCAAACAGCAAAATGAATATCTGGTCGACTAGCAGTAAGATACATGAGAGAACCAATCATGCTCCGATATTTCTTCGGATCAATAGGTTTCCCAAACAAATCGGCTCCAATTTTTGGTGATGTTACCATTGGTGTTCCGACCGAGTCACAGTTATCCATACCATGATTTTTCAAAATCTCAGTTGTGTATTTAGCTTGATTTATAAAAATTCCACGTGGGGACTGATGTATTTGTAAACCAAGAAAGAATTTTAGTTCCCCCATCATGGACATTTCAAATTTGCTTTTCATGAGATTTTCAAAATGTTTTGAAAGATTCGGATTAGTGGACCCAAAGATGATGTCGTCCACATAAATCTGAACAATCAAAATGTCGTTTTTGCATTTTTGTGTAAACAAGGTAGGATCAACTGTTCCTTTGGTGAAATTGTTTTGGATCAGGAAAGAGGACAGTTCGTCATACCACGCTCTAGGAGCTTGTTTTAAACCATAGATTGCCTTTTTGAGTTTGTAGACGTAGTCTGGATGTTCCAAGTCGATGAAGCCTTCTGGCTGACTCACGTACACTTCTTCTTTCAGAGTTCCATTCAAGAACGCGGTCTTAATGTCCATCTGATAAACCGTGATGTTTTTGTGAGCTGCATAGGCCAAGAATATCCTGACTGCTTCAAGTCTAGCTACCGGCGCGAATGACTCTTCAAAGTCTATTCCCTCTTCCTGTCTGTATCCTTTGGCCACAAGACGAGCTTTGTTGCGAATTACAGTCATCTCTTCATCCCGTTTGTTCTTCCATAACCATTTAAGATCAATGACTCGAACGTCAATGGGTCTTGGAACCTTTTCCCACGAGTCATGTAGACGGTATTGAAGAAGTTCCTCCTGCATTGCTTCTATCCATGCGGGATCTGCCATTGCCTCACGAATGTTCTTTGGTTCTAGATTGCTAATTGAGCAAAGGTAAATGCACAAGTCGCAGTCTGTGGCAAGTTGGCGTCTCGTCTGAATTGGCCTTGAAGGTTCACCAATTACTTGTTCAATTGGGTGGTCTTTTGTCCACTTCAGAGTAGAAGGATACCGTTGGTTATACGTATGCGAGTTAGATGGTTCTCGTAAGCATGAAGAAGATTCAGCTGATTCCGTAGCAAACGGGTTTTCAAATAAGT
Organism: Chrysanthemum seticuspe; assembly: GCA_019973895.1. Classification (NCBI taxonomy): domain Eukaryota; kingdom Viridiplantae; phylum Streptophyta; class Magnoliopsida; order Asterales; family Asteraceae; genus Chrysanthemum; species Chrysanthemum seticuspe. The sequence continues at coordinate 34,402,994 of BPTQ01000002.1, read as the reverse complement.
CTTCATCTAACGTTGCATCGTTCTGGTTTTGGTTTTGCTCATCAACTGCTGGTAGAACGGGTGCAAGAACTTGAGTAGATGTAGATGATGTTGATGGAGTTGGTGCATTGGTTTCGACCGTTGTAGATGCATCTTCTGTTGGTGGTGGAGGATGATTTTGAGCGGGTGCAGCGGATTGATGGTTTGATGCATTTGTCGAAGTTCCACCATAGTATTCATCGAACATTAACTCGAAGAAAGTCTCCCATTCTTGTTCTTTCGGATTGTCAAACGAAGTTGATTGAGCTCTTTGAGGTACGAGTCCTGAACTGATGTGTCCAGAAGTCTGTCGGTTTAGTGCGGGTTCTAGAGCGAGTCTCTCAGAAGCCATATGTGAAAGTTCATCAAATTTCACATTCATCGTCTCCATGATCCTCCTAGTTCTCCTGTTATACACCCTGAATGCCCTCGAGTTATCTGAATATCCAATGAAGATTCCAATATCACCTTTAGCTTTCAATTTTCCAAGATCTTCTCTGTCATTCGTAGGATAGCACAAAGCGCCAAACACGTGTAAGTAAGAGATATCTGGTTTTCTATTGTTCACAAGCTCATATGGGGTTTTATTGAATCTTGGATGGATAAGGGATCGGTTCTGAGTGAAACAGGCAGTGGCAACAGCATCAGCCCAGAGAAATAACGGTGCACTAGAATAAATTAGCATTGTGCGAGCAGCTTCCACAAGAGTTCGATTTCTTCTTTCAACTACCCCATTCTGCTGTGGAGTCCTAACAGCTGATGTCTGGTGTGTAATTCCAACATCTTCAAAATAAGTTCTTAACTCCTGATTCGTGAATTCAGTGCCGTTGTCTGTTCGTACAACCCTTACTGGAGTTTGAAGAAGTACTTGAATTCGCTTTAGAAAGGTGATGATGATGCCTGGTGCTTCGTCTTTTGATCTCAGAAACTTAACCCATGTATATCTCGAATAGTCATCGACGATAACAAGAATATACTTTTTCCCGTTAATGCTTTCAACTCTCATTGGGCCACATAAGTCCATGTGCAACATATGCAACTTTGCTTCCGAACTAGGTACGGATTTGGGTTTATATGATGCTCTTTTGCTTTTTCCTTGTTCGCATGATGGACATAGGTGATCCTTGGTGTATTTGAACTTTGGAAGTCCATTGACGATGTTGTCTTTGGCAAGATTGTTGATGGTGTCAAAATTGAGATGGGATAACCGTCTGTGCCACAACCAGGACTGTGTTCCAGATGCTCGTGTCATAAGACATATTGGTGATGAAGAGGCCATTTGATTGATGTCGATAGCATACAAGTTTGTATCACGATTCCCAGTTAAGAGATCAGTGCCATCCAAGTTTCTAACGAAGCAAGCATTTCTCCTAAAAGCAACCTCTAAATCTGCATCACAGAACTGCCCGACTGAAAACAAATTGTGTCCCAACCCTTCGACATAGTAAACCCGAGTGATCAAATAATTTCCAAAGGGTAGATCTCCATAACCCATGATAGCTGCTACATGATCATTTCCGAAACGTACGGTTCCCATGAATTTCCAGACGAAATTGATCAGCAGCTTCAGATTCCCGGTCATGTGCTTGGAGCAACCCGAGTCGACGATCCAAAGACATATTTCGATAACCTGCCAATCACAGAAGAAGAAGATTTTGGAAACTGTTTCGATTTTGGTTCCTTTGGGTTAGAGGTAAAATCCTGATCACACTCATAGAAGTCATCTATTGGTAAGACAGGTGCATCACTCATTCTTCCATTCTCGAGTGTGAAAGTTCTACCCGTGGGTTTCCAAATGTCATCCCTAAAGTAAACATTATGCTCCCTATCAGTAGTGTAAAGCCTAAGTCTCGCGACTAGTCTTCCTATTCGTTTAGCATAAGTTCTTTTGGGTGCATTCTTCTTAACAGGCTTAACAATCTCATTCTTAGAAACACACTCATCATGAACATTAGTTAAAGATTTCTTGCCAGTTAAACAAACAGATTCAGCAGATTCATTAAACTTAGCAGAGTTCAAAGGTTCATTACATTCAGATGAAATGTCTTTCTTATTACAAAGCGGTAAATTCCTAGGGTGTTCTTCTACTTTCTTCTCTTTATTCAAGCTACTACTCTTAGAGGCAAGCGAGACTCTATTGTTCCTTGTATTGCTCTTAGGCTTTAGTCTGCTGCTCCTAGAGGTGCTTCCTAGTCCTGTAGAAGGTGAGGCACACTCATTAGGATTCACATTTTTATGAAGGGAGGTGGTTTCAGCTATCCTAGTCTCTTTAGATGTAGAGGCAGACGCATTAGTGGTACTCATCTTAAAAAGGCCAGGTGCTAAAACTTTAGGATTCTCAATAACCGCTTTCCCTTTATCAACATTTTGTTTAGGTGGGGCAGGTGGAGTGACTGGTTTTGATGAAACATTTTTCTCATTGACTTTTGGAGGAGGCATAGAAACAGACATTTTTGGTTTGGAAACCGGTTTGGGAACATTTGCTTTCTCCTCAGTCAATGGTTTTATAATCACAGTATCCACTACCTTTCCTTTTTGACTTTCCAGCTGAGCCCTCAACAGATCATTTTTAGCTTTCATGTCATTGTAGGCACGCTCATACGACAATTTGTCATACTTGCATTCCTCAGTTTTACGATCAAGTTGTTTAAAATATGAGATATTTTCTTTTTCAAGTTTCTCAAGTGCTTTTTCATATTTTGAAACAATTTCGGAGGTCTCAGACTGGAGTCTTTCATGATCTTCAACAGAATATGTTTGCAAAATGATGGACATAATATCAGTAGTCAGAACATCTTCGAAGAGAGAGTCATTTAAATTTTCCAAAACTTTGATTTGTTCAACACAGTCATTAGCTTGCTTTACCAGGGATTTATGGTCCTTGACAAAGTCAGTTGTTTCTTTCAAAAACGCTTGTTCAAAATGAATTACCCTTGCACTGATGGCATTCAGCTGAGGGGCAATTTGAGTTTCAAAAAACTTTCTTTGTTCGATGTCAAAACTAGAGAACCAGTTGTTAGGAGTAATTGTGGTTTTAGTTTTAACAGTGTCTTGAAGATCCACAATTCTAGTTTTCACATTGTCTAAAATACTTCTCGCATCACTTGTGTTAAAAGGATTGTTTGAAGACATTTGTTCAATGTTCGAAAGAGAATTTGAGACAACCACTGGTTTTGAAACAGATTTTGAAACAGGTGTTGACTCTTTGTTTGAAACACTTGTTGTGATGGAGAACTTTGACTTTTCTTTTTGATTAACAAAAGTAATTCCGTTAATTTTGTTCCATTTGTCGTAATCAATAGGTTTGATTTCCGGATTCTTTTGTTTCATTTTTGATCTACTCTCCTCAGATAGTTCCAACGTTTCAAGAGAATCACGAACAATTATGGGTTTATGCAAAACATTTCCATTGTTTAACACATTCTGAGATTTCTGAGCTTTCTTGAGGAACGAAGAAGGGTCGTTACCAAGTGCCATTCTATTATTAGTATGAAAACGCGGATTTACTTGATTAGAAAGCATCTTGATTGTTTGAGCAGAATGACCCGTTTTGAGAAGCAAATTTTCCAACGTTTGGATTTTCTCATTTTTATCAAGAATTTCATCAAGAAGAGAATCTTCTCGTTTTGAAAAATCAGTAATCAACTGCTTCTTTTCTTTTTCAAGATTAGAAAACATTTCTTTTTGTTTAGAAAGTTGGTTATTTAAATCAGAAATTTCCTTGTTTAAAGATTTAATTTTCAAGTTCAAATTCACATCAAGTGTGTTATACTTGATTTGCAAAAGTTGTTCTTTAGAAACCAAATTTCGATAACCAATTTCTAATTCTGATTCTTTGTTTTTCTGAAATTCAAAGGCTTTTGCGTTCTCCTTGTAACTCTCAAGCTCAGCGGTCAATTTAGCATTCGCGGCCTTAACATCGCGATTGACCTTTTTAACTTTCTCAATTTCAATGCCACAGTTGTTGATTAATGATTCAAAATAAGCACGTGTTTCCTCATCAGTCTCAGTATTTTGTGCCACACAGCCTCCACTAGGATCCACATCTGGAGTCTCAGAGTTAGTATTGCTACAACTCGGATTGTCCAGGTATGTATCATAAGTAGGTGCTGATGTCACAGAATGCTGTTCGTCATGAGTAAACACATCAAATATGACATTGTTATAGCATGGATCAATGATTGGTACCTCAGATACTGCGTTGGCGTCATAGACAGGAGGTGAGTCTGACTCAGTGTCGTACTTAGCTTCCTGAAGATTTGCCATGAAGATGCAGTTTGCATTAATTTCCTCGAGGTCTTCCAAATCATCCATAATAGCCATAAAGTCATGTTCCTCAGCACTCAACTGAAATCCAGCGCGTTCCTTTTGTACCAACAGGACAGTTTTCTGAAGATACTCAAGATCGTTCTTGTTCGGCTTAGAAGGGCAATTCCTTGCCATGTGACCCATTCCTTGACAGTTATAACACTTAATCTGATTACCCTGATTCACATTTCCATGATTCCCAACGACTGGAGCTGCAACATTCCCGTTCTGATTTCCCACTGCTCTATTCCCAACATTCTGACCCATCTGATTACCCTGATTCGGAACCGCCTGATTACCCATTCGAAATCCAGTAGCATATCCCTGCTGATTCCCAATAACTCCAACCATTTGACCTTGACGACCCATATTCACACCCGGCTGTGCAATTTGCCTGTTGCGAGTGTTTGATGAAATCCTTTGGTTGTTGTTAGTTGGTGTGGAATAGCGACTTCTGAATGCTTTACCCAAGAATGCAAATGCTTGTGACAAAGCTTCTTCTTGTTCCATTTCAAGATCAGTGATACCTTGTTCCTGGTAATGTTGTTGTTCAGGTGGATAGTTTTGTTGTTGAGGGATGTATTGCTGCAAGTTGTTGTTAGTGGAAGATGATGAAGGTTGTTGTTGTGTATTCATTGGAGTTTGGGTCTTTGCAATGAGTGCCAATGGATCATGATTCTTTGCTAGTCTTTCTTGCCTGACTTCATTCACTTCAGCTTGATTTTGTTTCAGAAAATCGTTGAGTTGATCAAAGTTCACTTGATGTAAGTCTTTTGTTTGGTTGACAATAGTGACATATCGTCCCCATTCTTCTGGTAGATTGTTCAAGAACTTGATGTTGCTCACGATAGTTCTGGGTGTCAACTTGTTTCTGATCAGCTCATTCATTAAAGTGCAGAACCTTCCATAGTAGGATTCAATGGATTCTCCTGGAGTAGATGTAAACTTCTCCCAAGCAGTTAGCAACTTGTTCTCTGTGTCTTGTTGACCAATTTCAGTTCCATGACAAAGTCGTCTAACACGTTCCCACATATCGAAAGCAGTTTCACAACTGTCTACAGCAGCAAAAATGTCTCTTGGTAAACCCAGTTGGATAATATGAATTGCCATGTCATCTGCTTCGACTTTCTTTTGATCCTCTTCAGAGTATTCCGATTCTTTTTGAAGACGAAAAAATGGTGGGGTGGGAGGTGTTGCATCAGCATTTCCAGGGTCTTGGACTTGTCGAGGTATGAAGGGTCCATCCTGAATGGATTTAATCATCAATTTTCCATTAGGTTTTGTCTTGATGTAACGAAGCATTCGACTTGTCCATTGAAGATAACCACCTTTTTCCAACATAGGAGGTCGGTTTTCGGCACCGGCTGCATGAATGTCTTGTTGAGTTGCCATTGATGAAGGTATGTTCTGATAAAGTTGATGTAGGATCGATTCAACGATAAAGGAGTTGTGGTTGATGATGATTAAGCTCAGTTGAGGTGTTTCCGAAAGTCGTACTCGTAATCTTGGTTCTTAAAAAATTTTCGCCCAAAATTTAAAATTCACTATAAAAATCAATTCTAAGGACGTATGAAAATTTTGAGTTATGACAATTTTGACGCCAAATTTGACCCGAAAAATTTGAATTTAGGCCCAAAAATTTGAATTTTTGACCAAAATTTTTTCAGTTATACCAAAATTTGAATCTCGCGTAAAAATTGAACGTTTAGTCTCCTCAAAAATTTAAATTTTACTCAAGTTTTCCCGCCAAAAATTTTGACGCCAAAATTTTTTTTTTTTTTTTTTTTTTTTTTTTTTTTTTTTTTTTTATTATGCGTAGAAAGAGCTTAGGCGTAGAAACAGGAGTTACGAGTAGACAGGGCTTAGGCGTAGGATCTTATGCGTAGGAACTTAGGCGTAGGAAGCTTATGCGTAGAAACCTTAAGCGTAGGAAATTCTTATGCGTAGAACCCAACTTACGCGTAGCAAAAGTGCTTATGCGTAGGAATAGCTTACGCGTAGGAATGGCTTACGCGTAGGAATGGCTTACGCGTAGAATCCAAAAATCCTTTACACTATCACAGTGTAAAAGATATCAAAAATTCGAAGTGTTCCACACACTTATCCAAGTGAGGGAAGCACTGAGTCACCGTTATAGCACGAAGATTCTTCACCAAAAAGTTACGAGTAGAAAACTAGGGTTTTGACTTTTTGACTTCTACTCGTAAGAAATTTCCAACGATTCAAATGATTTCTTTTGCACAGAAAGCCTTAAAAACACTCGAATAACCCAAAAATGTTGACCTTTTTCACCCAAAGTGTCTAGAAAAGTTACGAGTAGAAATGACCAATAACCAAAAACGAGCTTAAAAATGAAGAAAAACACGTAAAGCTTCAAACTTTTTGCAAAAAACTGAAACTTAAGCACCAAATAAACCTTAAACCACAAGAATCTTGAATTTGTAAGTGCAAAAATTAAAGCTTTAAGCGTGAATCTTTTAGAACAAAACTACGCGTATACTACACAAACAAAAACTTCAACCAAACACTCCTAAACCATTGTTAGGCGATTGATACCAATTGTAGGACCTTAGTTTTACAATCTTATCACTTTACCAAGCAAACCCAACACGTATACAAGTATACCCACGTGAAACAAACACAAACGTAAAGCTTAGAAATAAGATGAGAAAGATGGTGACTTGATGATATAAAATCCGTGTATGTGAGATGAGATGATAAACACAAGATGTTGTATATTCAATAAGGAAAACACACACACACACACTTTCAAGCACACCCCTCAAATGACCATTTGAGGGGTATATATAGTACAAGACATGAAAACCTAAAAGGCTTTCCTAAGGGCTTGGCTTGGGCTTTTCGTGGACTTGGGTTTGGACATGGGTTACACGCCATTATTCAATGCTAGCTTAACTAAACTAAAGCCCATTTAGCTTAGTCCAATCCACGAGCCCGTTGACTATTCTATCACGATATCTAACACACGTTACAAAGTTCCTAAACGTGAATGACCATCACTTTTAATAAAACTATTAAGGCTAACACCCAACCTTCGGCGTATCCCGCCTAAGTCGGTTGGTAAGTGCTTATCTCCAAAGTTAGGAGATATCCGATATCTTATTCCATAAATAACTTTGGATTTGGGCCTTCGTGAGCCCAAACCCTTATCGACTTAGCCCATTTCATGTTGGGCTCGTTAGTAGCGGTCATTGGTCGGGTTCATGACCCGAATGTAGACTATACGTCATCAGGTACTATTGAGCGGATTGCTCGTGAGTCTCCTAGACCATCATTTGACCCAAACGCCCCGTTAGGGCCAAGACCTCTTCTCTTCCACCCCATCCACAAAGACATCCATGGTCCTTTGTATGGGGATCAACCACTCCCTACTTCAATGTATCCTCACATAGAGGACATTGAGGAGTCCATGTGGGAAGATCATCCCACAAGAGAGGAGATTCAAGCCAAACTCTAACATCTCCACCAATTTTCAAATATGGTTGATTCTCATCTAAGTGAGATTATGCAAATGCAAAGTGCTTTGCTAGCCTCAATAATCACCATACCAAACACCAACACCAACATCAACACCTCCACCATTCCACCACAACAGCACCATGAAACATTCTACCCTCATAGGCATGGTTGCTCAAATTGTGAGCAAACCGCCCAAACAACCGAACGGACCCGGGTGATGGTCCATGAGTTCCAAGAGGAAATGAGGTTCATCCTCAATAACATCCTCGAGCGCCTCAATGCTCTTGCTCATCCACCACCTCAATAGGAGGGTCCTAGCTTATTCTCTTTTAGGCACTTTTTATTTAGTACTTTTCTTGTATTTTTTTTTATTTTCTAGGATAATTTATTTTTCATTGTATTAAAACACTTCACTGTGTTCTCTTTTAATGATATTCATATCATGAAAAATTTTAACTAATGAATGGTGTTTCTTATATTGTTGTTGCTTATTACATAGTGTTTGGAAATGCTCGTGATGATGCTTATTATTAACAATTCTTCTTGTAGCTTTTTCACAATCCATGTGTCTTTCCATTGGCACCCAATTTTGGGGGAGCATTGGTCAAAGGGGAGATAATGGCTAAGGGCTCATTACACATTCCACCTCGCACCTTCTTTTCGTTGAGACAAAAAGGGGAAAAATATACAGAACTTGGTTATATTTGACTTTCTGAAAAAGTCAAACTGCGTACATTGACTTTCTAAAAAAGTCAACATGATACTTCATTGGTAATATTTGACTTTCTAAAAAAGTCAACTGCAAACTTTGACTTTCTGAAAAAGTCAACATCATGCTTCAACTAGTGAAGAGTTTGACTTTCTGAAAAAGTCAAACATCATATACTTGCATTATCATTTCTCTTTCAAGTTCTAAAACTAATATTTTTATAACTCTTGTACAATCTTTACATCTTTTATAAAAATAAAATTTATGTTTTGTCCTCAACAAAAAGGGGGAGATTGTTAATACAAATATCGTCATTAAACGTTATTTATATTTTTGATCTTTACCTAAGTTTTGTTAACGACAAAAGTAAATTCGAAATTTTATAAAGCTTAAAGCTTGTCAAGTTTAATAGATATTAAAACAAGCTTTTTCAAATAATATAATCATCACTCAAGCATTTACATTGTGATTAATCATATCTTGATATGACTCTAAACCATAATGTATGATAGGAGCTTTTAGAATGTTTTGGTTTCTTAAAAACTAAACATTACATATGTATTTACATATTTCTAAAAATAGAAAAAAAAGCACATGGCATCATGTGATGCATCATTGAAATCATTAGAAGATTTCACTAGATATTTTGTGTAGATTTAGTCTCTACATATCTTACACAATCTTGCATAGATATGGCTGAATTTGGTAAGATTTTGAGATCTTGCTCTCAGACCTTGGCGACACCAAATATTATAACGGCCGGAACCCTTTAAAGGGTTCCGTGGTCCGTGGTGTTTCCTGAGTGTTTTGGCTATAAATAGCAAAGCCAAACCAAGTAGTTTTTCATCCCTTTCTATTATACTCTCATACATTCCTTCTCTATAACCTTTCTAACTCAGTTTCATATCATATTAGTGATCTCTTTTGTAGCAAAGAAGATCAAGTCACATTCAAGCTTCAACGAGGAGTTGAAAGTCTTGTTTGTTTGGTGTTGTATGATCTTGTGTTAATTCATACTTCATTGTTGTACCAAACTATCATAATCTTGTGAGTGTGAGTGGTTAGTATTTTAGTCCTTAAAATACATTGTGTGTGGGAGTGGTTGTACCCTTGGAAAGAACTCGACATTTAGCTTAGTGTCGGAAATAGTGTGTAAGCGAAGTGTAAAGGTTTCTCCGCCGGTGAAAGGAGCTTGTTGACTAGTGAAGTTAAACTCTCGAGTGTGAGACTCGGGGAGTGGAGTAGGGCAAGGAAAAAGAGTCCTTGTAGACTGAACCACTATAAACAACTTGTTGTGGTTTGATTGTTTCTTTCCTTATTTACTCTTTATATATTGTTTACATATTTCACTAACATATCTAAGATCAACATCATTTGATCTTTCAATAAGTTTCAAAAAAAAAGTTTTTAATCGGTAAACTATTCAACCCCCCTTCTAGTTTTCTACAGATCAGAAACCGGATCACCATCATCACCCAACTTAGACTCAACGTCAACAGGAGTCCAAGAAGGGTTACAACCAACCATATGTGCACGCTCCAAAATCTCCATAGCATACTTACGTTGTGACAAAAACATCCCAGAAGAGTCACGCGTAACTGACACACCTAAAAAATAATTAAGAGCACCCAAATCTGTCATAGATAACTCCTTATGCAAAGAAGCAATAATCCGCTGTAGTAAACTATCAGAGGAAGTAGTAATGACAATATCATCCACATATAGTAGCAGAAAAGCAGTATCATATCCCTGTCGATAAATAAATAACGAAGAATCACACCGACTAGAAGTAAACCCAACAGTAAGAATATAAGCAGCAAACCGCTGAAACCATGCCCAAGGCGCCTGCTTAAGACCATAAAGAGAACGTTGTAATAAACAAACATAATCCGGATGCTCAGGATCCCGAAAACCAGGTGGCTGATGCATATAAACAGTTTCAGCCAAATCACCATGCAAAAATGCATTCTTGACATCAAGCTGATGAACAGGCCAATGTCGAGATATAGCTAAACTAAGAACAGTCCGAATGATGCCCGGCTTAACAACTGGACTAAAAGTCTCATCATTGTCTACTCCCCCCCCCCCACCTGTGTGCTAGCATTGGCAACAAGACGTGCCTTGTACCGACTAAGAGTGTCATCAGCCAAATACTTATGGCGAAATAACCACATACACCTAACAATATTGACACCTGCAGGACGAGGTACACAAGTCCAAGTTTTATTCTTAATAAGCGCATTATATTCATCAAACATAGTATTTCGCCAATTTGGATCATCAAGAGCATCTTTATACGACCTAGGTGACGGAGAAACAGTGGACACATGACCAGCATACTTAGGATTAGGACGAGAAGTCTCGACACGAGAACGTGTGACCATGGGATGAATAGATACAACAGGTGGTGGCGTTGGTGGGTCAGGGACAGGTGTGTTAGGGACAGATGGCGTTGGCGTTGGTGTAGGTAGGGCGGGGGAGGTAGGTATGTTTACTTGTTTGTGAGGTGTAGATAAATCAACTGGGGGTATAGGATTCGTGTTTAAAGGAGGACCAATTGGGGTAGTGTTGATAATGGTTGAAATGAGATTGGAAGAATCTTCCAAAAATTCATAGAAGGGGGTGGGTTTGGACGGATGGGTTTGAAACGGAAAAACCGTTTCATCAAAGGTAACATGACGAGAGATAATAATTTTGTTGGTATTTAGATCAAGACAACGATAGCCAAAATGATTGGCAGCATGTCCCAAAAATATGGCAGGTGTAGCGCGAGGTCCTAATTTATGGTTGGTATCAATATGTGGGTAACAAAGGCATCCAAAAACACGAAGGACACTATAATCAGGTGTAGCACCAAAAAGGCGGGTATAGGGTATGTCATTGTTAATGGCACAGGAAGGTAGGATATTCAATAAATAAATAGCCATATTAAGAGCTTCAGTCCAATAGTTGGGTGGTAAATGTGCTTGAAACAATAAAGTACGAATAAGGTTATTGATGGTACGAATCATGCGTTCAGATTTTCCATTTTGTCGAGAGGTGCGGGGGCAAGAAAATCTAAATTGGATGCCATGGGTTGAAAATAATTTATGAAAGACGGTATTATCAAACTCACCACCATGATCACACTGAAACGACTAGAACATAACTACAAAACAACTGAAATTTAGACAAAACATCAGATTAATTCATTAATGGATAAACCCAAACATACTGAGAATAATGATCAAGAAACAAAACATAATACTTAAAACCAGAAAGACTCGAAATTGGGGAAGTCAACAAATCCGAGTGAACAATTTCAAAACAAGAAGTAACAGTACTAGACGAACTAACAAACGGAAGCTTTACGTGTTTACCAAGCTGACAAGCATGGCAAAGAATGGGAAGCTTCTCTTTATTACAAGAAATAGAATCACTAGACACAAGACGCCGCAACACTTCACTTCCTGGATGTCCAAGTCGTTGATGCCACGTATACTGACTGGTAAGATATGCTTGATGAATTGGAGAAGGCTTTGTAACAGGGTAAAGATCACCCATGCTATCACAACGGAGGAGTACCCGTCGAGTTACGAAGTCCTTCACAGAAAAACCAAAAGGATCAAATTCAACAGTGCAATAATTATCACGAACAAATTGACGCACATAAATAAGATTTTTGACGATATGAGGGGTAGTTAAAACATTATTTAAACGAAGAGGACGAAAAGGTGTAGACAAGATACTATGACCGGATTTGGTAACGGGAATGAAACGCCCATCACCAACCGCGACAGACGGATAAATGCACTCATTAATAATATCACTAAGACAATGCACATAATCATTAAGATGAGAGCTCGCACCTGTATCCATATTCCAATTTCCAGCAGATGGGTCCTGAAGAGTGTTAGTAGCAAAAGCATGTGGCAAGAGAGTTGCTTGACCTAAACCTGGTGGACCTGACGCAAGAAGTTGACCCGGGTTAAAGACTGTACCAAACACCGGCTGCTGGGAACCGGTTGAAACCCCTTGCGGCTGTGAACCGGTAAAAACCCCTTGCTGTTGTGAACCGGCACAATATTGAACTCCTTGCTGGTGTGAACATGCTGGTGAACCCCCTGGCATAGGTGAACCGCTGCTGTGAACCGGGGAAAGGTTGAACCCTTGATTTGGTGAACCTGCAACAAAAGAACCTGGCATGTATTGAACCCCGGATGTTGGACCGGTAGCAAATGAACCTGTCAAAGAATTGGACCCCCAAGGAAAGCCTTGGACCGGCTATGGATGCATAAACTAGGCCGGCTGATAGTGGACCTGTTGAGGCATAAACTTGGTCGGCTGATATTGAGGCATGTGGGCCATGGCATGGTACGCAACAGGAGCCGTAGCAGAAGTGGAATTTGGTGAAGTAGTAAAACCCAATTTAGCCAACAATTTTAGCAAGGTATCCATATCCACAGAACCGGAACTGCGAGGAAGTAATGTAGACTTACCATGAACGCCATTGTGAAGATATCGACACGCCTCATCAAAACGACAATGACCTTTAGCAAACAAAAAACAAGGTTTTTTTACTTTTTCCAATGGATTAGACGGACGACGAGTGTTGCTATTTGCCAATAAAACCATAGGAGAAGCGGATGTAGCATTGACAATCGGGTCTTGAACTTTAGACTTCATGCACATCTCTTGCGTGATCAACAAAGAACGAACCGTCTTGAGATCAAGAAAGGGTTCCCGACTAGCAATAACGGTTGAAATCACATCATACGTGCTAGGTAAGCCTTCAAGTGCAAACGTAACAATATCATCATTACTAAGAGGAGAACCAAGACCATTCAAAACCAAGGCAATTGACTCAATTTTCTAAAAGTATTCATCATTTGTTAAGTCCCTAAGCTTTAGATTACGTAACTCCGCCTTCAAAGCCATAGCTCGAGGGCGTTTATTGCCTTGAAAAATCCCCTCAAGACACACCCACGCCTCTTTGGCAGATTTGGGATTAAGAGCAACCAACCATTTTTGATGATCCGAGGCAAGTGTAGAGAAGATCCAAGACCTAATGATGAAGTCAACCTTGAGCCATTCCGCATCCTTAGTCGGAGGTGGAGGAGGTGTAGTAGATGAGGACGCTTCTGGATCAACGAGATGATCCAAGATGCCATATCCATGACAAAGGAGAGAAAAATAATATACCCATGATGAGTAATTCATCTCATCAACATCAAGCTTAATCGGAACAATAGTAGTCAAGTGATTCATTGCCATAAGTTTATTCGATAACGTGAGGACTGATGGGGGAGGGTTTGTGTCTGTAGTCATTGTGGTAATTGGTTTAGTGTTTTGAACAATAGGATAGATAATGGAACAGTTTAGGTAATCGAATATGTAAGTAACAATAGCAAACTTGGTCAACAACAAACAAAATCTTGGTCAACAACTTGGAGCTACTAAAAGAATCTTGAACCTACAATTGTTCGTCAACTGTTAACAATTTATTATATCTACAATCTTGGGGTATGATTTATATCGACAACTTGGACAAGCGACTAACAAAATCTTGGTCAAGAACTTGGGGTATGGTTGATTATATCGAAGCTACTAACAGAATCTTGGTCGACAACTGTTAAGGTTTAGTTGATCATTTAGGCTTAAAGTATTCGACAAACAAGTAACAAACTTTGGTCGGCAACACATTTGGTCGAAAAACACACCTCGACAACACACTTTGGTCGAGAAAAAAAAAAAAAAAAAAAAAAACTTAACCGGAAAAAAATAGGCGAAAGCAGGAGAGTTTAAGGGTGGATCGAAGCTTTGGGTAGGCTTGATACCATGTAAGTTTATGTAATATTGTATATTGAATGAATAATAATGTTTGGTACATCAAGATTATATAGGATATATAATGGGCCGAATATACAATGGGCCAATACTAATACTAATCTAATACTAATAGACTAACAATTTTCTCACTGAGGGGGAGCCCAGACCACCAGTCCCAGCTGTACCAATTTCATCAATCTCACCCTTATCATCAACAACAACAACAATGGATATGACAGTCACACCTATCACAACAACACCACCACCACTGGTAGCATCATCTTCTTCAGGCCAGGACAAAGGAAAAGGCATAATGAAAACACCACCTGAGCCTGAGAAGATTCCCTATATGATTGGTGACATTGAGTACCTGCTTACCCCACAACAGCTAAGTGCCTACCTCGCAAAGGAAGATAGGAAAAAGAAACTTGCTGAGGAAGAAAGAAAAAGCAGAGAGGCGCTGAGGAAGCTGAAAATATTGGAATTGATCCTACGAAGCTTCAAAAGGGTCAGGCTGGACAAAAGTTTAAGGATGCTCAGGCTGCTAAGATGGCTGAAATGAGAAAGCAGCTAGAAGAAAAGACAAGGAAAGCTGCAGCCATCAGGAAGGCAAGAATTGATCACTACAACTGGTCAATGACTAATAGAAGGCTGCCTGAGAAAATCACAGATGTCAGAATCATCCCCAAGTCCAAACCACTGGCAATGAATGTTTACAGGGGGGATGACAAAAGACACTTCGAGGTTCATGATCCCCTAAAATTCACTGACTTTGGGATCACTGAACTCGATGAGCTTGGTCCTATAATTGAAAAGAAGCAAAATACGGTGGTTAAGGAGCTGATGAAAATGCTCAGCAAGAGATATGAAAGACTGAGGGATGCACCAGCCCAACTGGGAATTCAGCCAGCCTTAACTGCACCACAAGGATCTCAACCTCATCCTTTACAAGGAAAAAGAAAGAGGGTTAAGCTCCAACCTGAGTTCAAAGTGCCTGGACTAGAGTGTAATAGGGAGCTACCTGAAGGGGTAAAGTTTGTGAACTGTTTGGTGATACAAAAGCCTGAAAGAGGACTTTTCTACATTGATGTCTATGGAAATCCAGCATTCCAAAGATGGAGTGACATTGACCTACAATGGCAAGTTATCTACCAGTGGCTGCTCAATTCAATACTCCTGAAAATGTCAGGTTCTACAAAGACCTGAATGCCAAGTTAAAAGAGCACCCTGACAAAGTAGCACTCCTCAAGAAGAAGCCTAAACTTGAAGCACTGCGAATCCACCTTGATTGACATCATTTTGATTTATCTTTTTGTACTAGTGATAGGAACCATGTAATGTGATCAATAAAAGATGTATGTTTTATTAAAATACTCAGTGTTCCTTATTGTATTCATTAGTACATTCAGTGTAAGAAGAAGCCATTTGCTCACTTACACTGATCAAACACTTAGGCTATTTGTATATCCAAATAGGGGAGACTGTTGGGTTCAGTAAATACCCAAACCCCTTAATCTAGGATTTGAATAGAAAATAGCCCAAGTGTTTAGACCGTTAGACACTAACAGGTCACTGAGTGCATAGTCTCTCAGTGAGTCATCTTCAGGATACTCAGTATGAGGCGAAGAAGAAGTCTCTCCACTCAGTAAGGCGGAACTTAAAGGGTGAAGACTGAGTCAAGAAGAAGATGGTTGATTTAGTGAGTGATGACAATAACTCACTGAATCCCTAAGACTCCTCTCCAACTACTTACACTGAAGTAGAAGACTGAAGGATATGAAGACTAAAGAATGAGCGGGACAAGGTGGGATAAGTTTGAATCAGATAAGACGAAGTCCTTATGTAGAGTATTGGATTTCACTTACATAACATAACGTTAACACACTAAGCACATAGATGATTTTAGAGAGAGAGAAAGTGGGATATTCTAGTAAGAGAAACTTGTGGGATATTAGATTACTAAAAGAACATACAACCCTCTACCTTGCAAGGTAGAGGGTATTTATAGGTTACAGACTAAACGACCTCCTGACGGCCTGTGGATCAGGGATACAATGGGTAAAGACCCGTCCTTCCTCCACGGTGTTGCACTATACTAATCTACGCTACTACTAATTTAATAACTAACATAAATAGAGACAAGTCTGCGAGCTAACTTTGGCTAGATAATACTTGGGGTGACCGACTCTTTTACTTATGGAATTTCTGATTCCTAACAATCTCCCCCTAAGGGAGGTCACCCCATAAATTACATTGTGTATCCTAGCTTTCAAGTAAGTCTTCATTCAAGAGCTCGTAGACTTCTTTTCAACAAAGTAATCAAACCAAGTGCATTTGTGGAGAGTGCAATATTGAACAACAGAAATGAATAATTCGTGGAGGTAGAGTGTCTGATCCACTGTGATTGTAAATTTGAGCCAGCTTTTGAGATCATCAGCTACTTAAAAATCTCTGAGATATCCATTGTGGTGTTGGAATTTTGTGATGTTGTGACATTCGGACCGACATGCTCACATTCTGGATCATGATATCTTCTCATCAGAGTAGCGAAAGCTTTCGTTGATTCATGATATTGGCAGCAGCGTAGTAGAAGCATGGAGTGAAAATATCAGAGTCATTGATGCACTTATCATGATTTCTTGAGAGATGAATGTATTGTGTGAGCATGCGGTTATGGATTGACCGCTTCATTCTGATCAGCTGCAAACGTCGGGCGTACCTGCATACAACAGTTAGCAATAAAGTGTACAAAAGTGTCTTTGACCACTTTAGTTGAATTGAGGTACACGGCCCACGGTTCCCCGTTGATCAGTACATGTACTGCCAGTGATCAGGTATAATTCCGAAGAATTTCCTTGACAGGGTTTCGCAGCTGCTCTAGCTGTTCTCAAACCGGAACGTCTCAAAGAAGATAACACAGAGTGAGTGAACCAGCGAATTTAAGTCCACTGATTGATGAAAAGAGATTTGAAAAACAATCGTGTATTGCTCAATAGAAATTGTTTTTGCAATACAACGAAGGTTTTATTGAAAATCAGTTATCAATCATAAAAACACCTTTTGATTTGAAAAATTAGTACACGGTCGATGTGCTAAAGAAAAGAGTTATTAAGCACAGAGACCGGTTTTTCAAAGGTATCCGTCAATCCATAACCTGAACCAGGATTGATTCAAGAGATTGAATCGCCCCATTGTTTCTGTTCAGTTGTCACATGGTTGATCTATATAATAGATCTCACATGCCACCTACCAGGAGCTTGTTTGATGTTGGCTCCAGAAGGTTTTCCATCTTCACTATGAATATGTTCACATATCACTCGGATGTTCTGCCAAAACCACAAGGATAATGCGTAGGACTCAAGATATAATCTCTATTTCCACATTGTGTGAAACAGAGAGTCTTCATTGAAAGTGTCCTAATGAGATTTATTGATGATCTCGTGGCTCTAGACTCAATATGTGCATATTTGGATCATGTGCCGGAGACTAGGGAGAGGGTCTCCTTCTTCAATATCAACAATCTCTAAGAGAACGTTGATAGATAATGTTGGTTCCCCGTGAGAATGAAACAAGTCCTTTTAAGAGGATCTTGAGTGGTTTGGAAAGTTGAAGTGTAGTGCGTCACTGGGTCCATGACGTCTTGTCTTCAATACCGATGTTACCATCAGTAGCATATGAATTGAACCCAGTTTCTGCCCTAAGGTTGAATAAATGGAGGGCTATTTGTTTTCACCCTTTTCTCATTCAATTCTTTTTAATTCTTCAACCCCTTCAGTGCTTACCGAGACTTCATTGTAAGAACCTTGTTGGGTTTGTTCTAGTACTTGCTCTGTCTCAGTCCGCACTCTTCCCATATCTCATTTTTCTCCTTTTATCATCATACCTAAGAACTCTACACTAACTAGTGGATAGTCCCTGGGTAGATCCTTCCGGTTCTGGCGGATCATGGGAACACATACTTAACCTTATCATCCTTATATCACCATACATAAAGTAACGTTGGTCGGTCTGTAGGGTATTGTTCATCTGCCATTGAAACCAATTGAAAATCATTTGAAAATCAATCCAGATACTTGTGATATATTATCAAGACATTTTGTACCTGAATTGTTTTTGATATTTTTAGAACAAGTGCTCCCCCTCAACATGTGCATCAAATGTTTGAAATCGTTTTGCACATGGAGGCAAGAGGAAGAATTAACTTCTTTGAATACCATTTTCTAAAAGATATCAACATCACTTCCCTAATCGAATCAAGTAGATAAAGCATTTTGGGGAAGGATGAGATTTTCATGATTTTGCTCCCCCTTAATATGTGCTTCTAAGTTTGAAAGAGGGTTTTGCACATACTGGAGGGAACCCTTTTTGAAGTGCAGACATGATCACCAAAAGATTAGAAGCCATATAACATACAATCAAGGTACCTTAGAAAAATTGAAAGTTGTGTACCCTGATGTCTTGAATTTGCAAAAAAAAATTCTCCCCCTTAATATATGCTTCGAGATTCGAAAATTGTTTAGCACATATTAGAGAGTAGTATGCACAAAAAATTGGTCATCTTATCTTTTAACATCTTTCATATTTATATCACATTTTCTCCCCCGATCAAAAATTTCAAATCCTTTGAGATTTTGGATCTCAAGTGATTTAAATATGTATGAGACAAAATATTTGTTGGAGAAAAATGTGTCCGGTTTTATATGATCAGAAGTGGACAACACAGATGTTTCCCTTTTTACAAGGGGAAACCACAGTACATAACCTAGCACTATTACATGCATTACAGTTGTTCACAGTTAGTACACCACATATTACACATATTTAAAACACAACATAAGCTGCATCCCGAAGATGTCTTCATTCAGTTCTCTGAAGAAGTTTGTAGTGACCACCCCGAAGCCTACCACCAACAAAACTTTCAAGGTTGCGGAAGATCCTTCGAGTCTTAAGTCTTCGCCTGATTGCAGCAATGAAATCTTCACACCGCTTTTTGTCATCATCAGTCCAAAAGGTAGTCTTTTCCCAGGACTTCATGTCAATTTTGATTTCTTTCACTCTGGTGTCAAGTTCTTCTTCAACCAATTTGAGAGTACCATCACTAAACTTGTAGAGCTCACATAGTCGCATAAGCATGCGAGACCCATATCTGTCGGTGAAGATGACGGCTCTAGGGGTGTCAAGAACTTTGTATTCGCGATGAAATTCATGCCCAGTTTCATTCCATTGTGGACTTGTAAGGTTGATCCTGGTTTGGTAGCTTTCTATTCCGAGCTGAAAGTCCTCAACTCGTTTTCGAATGACTAAGCCCCTGATCCAAAGAGTGACAGCTGCAGAGAGGGCCTTTTTCTCACGGACAGGTAAATGCTCAAGGTGTCCTTGAAGATTCAAGAGATAGAGATCTTCGAAATCATTTGGCAGAAGATGTTTGAAATCGTTTTCCTCAATAGTATACTCTTTGAATTCAGCTCTTTTAAGGACTATCTTCTTCAAATACTCATATCCATAGATAGGGAAGATCTCTACACGAACAACACTTAAGATTTGCAGCTTTGATCGAACATCATTGCGTCTTTTATCAGCACCATGTCTTTCGATGTAGAACTTCTTCTTTTTGAACCACCAGTGAGAGATACCATATGAAGCAGCAATATCATATTTTCGTTCTTCATCAGCCCAGAATTGGAACCATCTGTTCAAGCCCCTGATCAGAGTAGGTTGCAGCTTTCATCTTTGAAATTGATAGAGCTGGTCTTCTGTCAGCAGAGCGAGCACACAGATAGTCCAAGTCATGATTGAAGAAGAATTCAGCCTGAATGGTCATCTGACCAGGTTCACCACCAAGAGGAAGAGATTTGTTGACATTGAAGCGACTGATTTGCTCACTGACTTGGTCATTCAACATCTTATGGCATTCTTCCATCTGATATTGAAGATGATTTGCATCTGAGTGGAAGACTTTGACAATTTCATAAGCTTGTCCTTCGAGATCTCTTGGAGTTATGGATGAGATACTCTTCCGTTCATAAAACCATCTAATGAAGCTTCCCATATCACCAGTGTAGCGCAGAAGAGAGTCTTCAGCTGGAACTTCATAATTATTGGTGATAATTAATGCCCAATTATTGTCAGGAATAATCGAGTCAGACTCTGGGATGGTCCATGTAGGTTCTGGAGAAGGAGGTCTATCTTCAACAATGCAACTTTGAATTGTGTCCCTTGAACGTGCCACTCTGGATGTGCTAGTGCGATTCCCAGCCATGTAAGCATCAAACCAGTCTTCTGATGGCTTAGGAATATGCTTTGTTGATGCATCATCTTCATCTGGTTCTGAATCTGCCATGACGTGCGACTCTTCGTGAACCATTTGATCATCAGGAATAGAGGTGGATGTGGATGTGAACCTTGAATCAACCGTCGTCCAAGCAGCAGATTTCTTCGTAGTACTCTGTTCTTTTGTAGGACTTGATTGATTGGAAGGTTTTGGCGGTGATGATGGTGGTTGTGGTGGAGGTGTGTTAGTTGTCGTAGAAGATTTACCGGCTCCAGAGATTCCAGCACCCCCCGTTGGAGGTGGAGGTGGATCTTTACGGTCTTTCCGTAGTGTTTCCAACACAATGGCCCTCCTTTTCTTCTTAGCTTCCTTTTCCCTAATGTCAATTAAGTACTGTTCATGATTGTCGTACTTAATTGATTCTTCAAGTGCCTCATATAGCTTCTTGTGGACCTCATGCTTGTCCTCTTCAAAGTCATACATCTTTTCTAACAGAGCAGCTCTCATATCGGCAATAGGAAGGTCCTTGAACCGTCTAAGAAGAGGAGCTTCCATTGCCCATTCCACAGCATCCTTAACTTCCCCTTCAATGGTGGCTGCAACCCCTTCATCGAAGTTGAGATGCTCCAATCTATAGACACGATCCTCAAGAGAATCAACAGATTTCGGAAGTTGCCTTTCAAGAGCTTCTATCCTTTTTACTGCTCTGTCAAGCAGTTGATCTGAAGTGAGAATTTGAGGTGGTGACGCAGGTGGAGCATCCGTATCAACAACTGTAATGACCGGTTCAGGGGTAAGTGAAGATGTAGGTGGTGTTAGTACAGTTGATTGAGCAGGTTTGGGAGGTGGAAGTTCAGTTGTGAGTGAAGATGCTGACATCGGAGGAATGGTTGATGTATCTTGCTGAATGTTGACCGTAAACATGGATTGTGCAGTATCTAAGGGTTTGTCATTTATGTATTGATCTTCGAAAGTGAAATCCGTATCGAGATCCTTAAGTGAAGATAGAGAGTTGGTAGACAGATTTGGTTCATCCATCTGCAAGGTCTCATCAGATCTTGTCTCAAGATTCTCCTGCGAGCCTTTTTGCAACATAGCGTCAACATTCTGACCAGACTGAGTCTCCCTTAGTGTAAGAGATTCTTTAAACGTTTCAGGTACTTTGTCCAATCCAGATTGTTCTTTAGCAAGAGATGATTCAGTTCTTCTCTTTAGCTCATATTTATTGGTGGTGCTTGATGGAGATGATGAGATCGTTAAAAGCATGTGAGCGGCTTGTTCAGTTTCAACGCTAGCAACCCCTTTTCCTTTGTCTTTCGTGTTTGATGTGGATTGCCGAGGCAATTGATCAGGTTCTCTTAACACAATTCCTCCAACTGGGGCTTTCATATTCTGACTCTCTAGGCTCTGCTGAATTCCAAGTTGCAGAACAGCATCATCATCATCAACTACCTTGGTGCTATCCCTTACCCCCTCAGTATTTTCATCGATTTCCTTTTCCACCTTCTTCTTCTTTTCTTTATGCTTTTTGGATGAGGTGTCTGACTGTTGTAATCTTTCGCGTCTCTTTTTGGGAAGAGAGGCATAAGATGCCTTTGACCCAGAGATAGGCTTGGGAGCATTGGGTTGTGAGGGAGTGGGTGTGACATTAACAGATGATCTGGCAACAATTTTCATGAACTGTTTGAAGTAGTCCCTTTTCTTGATATCATCCGTGAGTAGAGTATCAGGAATTGGCAATCCAAATATTTCTTTATCCTTACCTCTAGGAACATATTTCAGGTTACCTAAAACAAATTCATCTTCTGCTTTATGTAGAGTTGATTCAATCCTAGGATTGAAGTTGTGAGTTTGTTGCAGGTACTGGATAACAAGCTTTGAAAATCTGATGCTGGGAATCACAAGCTTGTTCTGTTTCTTTCGGCCTTGAGCTTTGTTCTGAAAATTTGTTCTATCAGATATGAATGTGTGTATTGATAAAGAAAATTCTTCCCAAATACGATCTGAGACATTCACATCAACCCTATTGACAATACCCCATAGGATTTGCAAGATGGGAATTCTCACTTTATCGAACCCTGATGTTTTGCCAGATAAGCACAAGTTGAGAATAGTTGTAATAGCTCTCCAGGGTTGATACATGTGTCCAGTGATGATGTCGGAAGCCCTTAAGATGCTGTTCTGATAACCCAAACCAATTAGAAAGACAATTAGATCGTCAGCACCAGGTGGAGATTCGGAACGAAGGTTGGGGTTACATGGGGTGATTCCAAGAGCCTTGCTAAGAATGGCTGAATCAATCATGAACTCCCTATCATCCAGTTTGCAAGAGTATTGAGCTGTGATTTTGTCCCATTGAATGGTGTTCCAGAATTGTTGAATGTAAATGGTAGGAATTGAGCATTGCTTGGTAATGGCACCGAAGAAGTTAGTGTTCTTGAGGATATCAATAGACACTTTGAGTATAGGATTTTGTTGCAACTTTTGTAGGTCCACGTAACAGTTACTCTTTCCAATATCAGCCCATTGACTCCTAGGAAGGATTTCTTCGTCTGAGAGAACTTTAGGTGATGCCGAAGGGGTAACGTTCTTATCAGGGATTGAACTTGCCATTGATGATCTGAATATACATACAATCAACAGTAATGATTGGGAACGAGTTAGATAATAAATGATTAGTGAGACAACATTGAATACACCATTTGATACAGTTATCACGAGACGAGTTGTTAAGGAGTTAAAAGGTTAAAACGCACATTTGCAAAGAAATAATGTCATGAACCAAGATACAAATGTAGAAGTGATATAGCAGATTGAATGAAACAAGATGTAACATTGAATAGCCACAAGGGAGTTCAAGAACAACTTGCCTAAACAAAATGTTATAGCAGGTTACAAAGAGTAAGTTGACAATACAAGTTGTTACAGGAAATCCTAAACCAAGATTGTAAGCATGAGATTATCCTAGCAAATTGCCTTTAAACATTTTAATAACCCCAGACCCTGAGAAGAAAAACCCACCAAACAAGTCTCAAGACATAAATGATCAAGCTGCCAAACTGGACTAATTTGCTACATGAAAGTGAACTATGTCGCTAACTTGTAAAGACAAGTCACCATCACCAGTACCACAGTCAAGTCGCTACCAGTTATACTCTCTAAGTCGCTAACTTGTAAAGACAAGTCGCCATGAACAGTAACATAACCTAGTCGCTACAAATCTGTTTACTAAGTCGCTAACGTTACTAATTCGCTAACTCGTAAAGACAAGTCGCTGATAATAAAGATACAACTAAGTCGCTACCCAAGTCGCTAGAAAGTAATTCACTTAGTCGCCACAGCAGCTTAGTCGCTAAGTTGAGTACCAACTCCCTACGATGAACATTTAAACTAACTCGCTACCAAGAACAGTGTTAAGTCGCTATCAAGAACAATTTATCGCAACAGTTAATCAACCCAGACCAACACACATTAGTCGCTATCTTGAGCAGACTTAACAGATCTAACTCGCCATGATGAACAGATAACCTAAAATGCTATCAAGAACAATAGCTAAGTCGCTAACAAGAACAATTATCATCTCAACAAATATCAACCCAAACCACCAATCATACAACACCAGTTCATGGAAACACATTATCAAACACTCAAGATCAGTTATACCAAACAATTAATACACTTGCAACATCATCATTACAACAAAACACGATAACATGATAATTCGAACCTAGGTGGGAATCAAATGTCACGATTCACGAGCTCGTAGGGATCTGGTTAAAAGGACGAGTTAGACACCCAACACAAACGCGTATGTGAGAACAAATAATGAAAGATTAGAATCATACCGCAGTTAAGTCGCTATGCCGAATGTTTTAGACGAGAAGGAAGAAAAGAGAGAAGAGAAAAGAAAAAAAAATTATTTAAGAATTATATAAAAAAAACTAAGTCGCTAGGGGTATAGGAGGAGACTTTGGCAAATTGACACAATCGGTCCCTGTGGTTTAGAGGCAAGTGTGGTAAGTCGCTATCAAATATTTTATGACTAAGTCTCTAGTGTTTTTAACAGTAAGTAGCAAACATGGTCATTAAATGGTGAAATTAGATCATATTCTGCATATAAGATATAAATAATTCATAGCCATAACATAATTATCAGATAGAATAGATAATCACAATGATAACCATGAATCAAATAAACATTCAATGCAAAGCATGCAAAGCACTCAATACATAGGTACACAAGGATAATCACAAAAGCAAGACACGACCACAACCTTCAACTGAGAAAAACACCATAACCAGATAATCACAAAAGCAAGACACGACCACACCCTACAACAGAGCAAACACCATAACCAGCACAGAAGCAGATAGCATAGATAATCAAGAAAAACTTATACACAAAATATCTCCCCCTCAATCAATGTCAACAAAGACTATTGATTGACATTAACCAACCCGTTTTTTTTTTTTTTTTTTTTGGAAATATTAGATGTTCGAACTTCATCTATGATTAGGGATGGCAAAAAAACCCGAACCCGATGGGGAAACCCGAAACCCGAACTTATTGGGGCGGGGCGGGGCATGCTTATCGGGTTTCGGGGCGGGTTTTGGGGCCTTAACGGGGATTCTTATCGGGTTTGGGGCGGGGACGGGGCACACCATCCCCGGCCCGCCCCGCCCCGAAACATATACATATACATATAGATATATCTTTATACATAAAATATTATGTTAGTATTTACGTACTAAATATATTTCTCTAATTTTTGTTAGTTTTTATCCTTTGTGATATTTTAAACTATGATCATAGAAGCTTGTTTTGTGTCATACTATTCTATAAAGTTGTGATTTATTCCAATGGTTAATATATTATTAATTGGTTTTCGATTCTTCAAGTTATTCCATATAATCATATTGTGTATAGTGTAAAAATAAGAATAAACGGGGAGCGACACGAGTATCGCGCTCAAAAAAGATAACCCGATAAGACCCTAATGGGGAATGGGGCGGGTTTGGGGGAGTATCTTGCCCCAATGGGGCGCCCCGATAAGATCCCCAATGGGGATTGGGGCGGGTTTGGGGATATTTTTGTTATCGGGTTTGGGGATGGGGATGGCCGCCCCGCCCCAAACCCGCCCCATTGCCATTCCTGCTAAAGGAGTATAAAACTAACTAGTCCACATTCCTTGACTTAACTTCCACTGACTCTATCCAAAAAATGAAAGTCACCGTTCAAAAAAAAACATAACCACATAAGAACAAAACAAAAGTTGTTGAAGGTCAAAAAAGACAACTAAAGGATAGGGATGGCAAATAAACCCGAACCCGAAGGGGAAACCTGAAACCCGAACTTATTGGGGCGGGGCGGGGCATGCTTATCGGGTTTCGGGGCGGGTTTTGGGGCCTTAACGGGGATTCTTATCGGGTTTAGGGCGGGGACGGGGCACACCATCCCCGGCCAGCCCCGCCCCGAAACATATACATATACATATAGATATATCTTTATACATAAAATATTATGTTAGTATTTACGTACTAAATATATTTCTCTAATTTTTGTTAGTTTTTATCCTTTGTGATATTTTAAACTATGATCATAGAAGCTTGTTTTGTGTCATACTATTCTATAAAGTTGTGATTTATTCCAATGGTTAATATATTATTAATTGGTTTTCGATTCTTCAAGTTATAGTGTAAAAATAAGAATGAACGGGGAGCGACACGAGTATCGCGCTCAAAAAAGATAACCCGATAAGACCCTAATGGGGAATGGGGTGGGTTTGGGGGAGTATCTTGCCCCAATGGGGCGCCCCGATAAGATCCCCAATGGGGATTGGGGCGGGTTTGGGGATGATTTTTGTTATCGGGTTTGGGGATGGGGATGGCCGCCCCGCCCCAAACCCGCCCCATTGCCATTCCTATCTATGATCCCGTATCATTATTGAATGATATTTCTAGGATCGTAGATGTTATCGATGACAGCTAATAAATCTTTTATTAGATGGACGAAAATGACAAAGTTAATAAAAAATTTTAATTTAATTTTTTTTTTAAATATATACACATATATAACGGAGCGAGTCCTGATTCAAGATGAATAGGAGTCAAACTAATAGGTACATTAGTTGTGGCATGCTATAGCTCCTGAATAAAACATGTTCATTTCTGATGGAAACCAAGTCATGATGTTCCTGATTGAGTTTAGCATTGTACCTGAAAAAGACTGAGAGCACATTGTACTGGAAGCACATGTAGAATTGCACATAGAAGGGTTAGTGACATGTTTAATCTCACATTTGGATGCATCACAGTATAACACAGACGTATCATTAATGGGGATCCTATTAGGTTCGATATTATTGAAGAGTTTTCCTGTGGGAATCCATTTGAGGCATGATCTAGTAATGTAAGTTCGTTTAAGTCCTGTAAACTTAAAAAATCTGCCTGTGGGAATCCATTTGAAACAACTGTTAGTTGAACTGAATGTGTGCACAGCCTTGTTTTGACTATTTGTCTTTTTGTGATTAGAGTATTTCTTAGGGGATTGATCAGTCAAATGATGTTTTGCATGAGAGCTAGTTGTACTTTTTGTATTTCTGATCTTAGAGCATTGAACATAAATCTGAGGTTTGAGATTCATCATATCAGAATTAGGCAATGAAGTGACTGGTTTTGACAAAACAGAAATATCATCAACTTGGGAGGTAAGCCTAGATTTCGATGGTTTAACTCTTTCAGACCTAAAGGCATTATGTTGTTTAATAACTGTTCGTTTCGAGTGGTTCTGAACAGTTGACTTTCCCAAAGTTGAAGGTTTTGCAAACTTAGTGTTCTTCCTATTTCGAATAGACTTCCTAAGCTCATTTTTTAGGGCAACAATATTGAAGCTCTTATCCTGAATTTGGGCTTTGAGGTCATCAATGTCTTTCATCAAGAGGTTAGATTGATTGGCAAACTTAGAATTTGTTTCCTCAAGGTTCTTCCTTAAATGCTCATTTTCTCTTAGAAGGTTGGATACACATAGAGCTAGTTCAGAATTTCTAGATTCTAGTGTATCACTCATCTCATGACAGTCATGTTTCTGGACTTCTGAAAGAAGTAATTTCAGATTGCCTATGGTCGAATCTTTGTCCTGAATCTGGGATTTTAACTGATTAATTTCAAAAAATTCTCAAAATTCTGGTAGTTCCTGATTAGCACAAGGTTTTTTTGCATAAAAGGTTTCATCCTTTTGTTGTATTTCACTTTGCAATGAGATACAATGTTTTTCAAGAATTGAAAATTTGTTTGAAAGCTCATCATATACCCTTTTTTTAATCATGTTATTAGCATTAGATTCAGGCACAACCAAGATCGATTTCATGATGTTATGTTCAGAGTAAGAGTCAGGTGCTTTACATGAGAATTTATGTGATCAGTTTAGTGTACCTTATCGATTGATACCTTTTCTGACTCTGAGTATTTGAGATCATTGCTGTTGTCTTCATCCCTTTTTATTACGACTGAGATTCTGCAATCGGTGTCATTCACTGCTTCAACTGGTATATTGCATGGCTTGTCACAATCGTTCCATAGTGTCTCTTGACACCCATTCAATTCATTCAGCTTATTATTCTCTTTTGCAGCTTCCTTGATGTATGTTTCCATATTACTCATAAGCTGAATAAATGAGTTTCTGAACTCATGAATTTCCATTCCCGTGTGTTTCTTGAATGATATTCCAGTCATGTTGTCATCAAAATCTGAGGAATATTCTCCCCGGATAAGTGGCTGAAATTGATTGAAGATAGTCTGAAGAGCGGCATGAGAATCATCGAATGAGAACTTTTCTTTGGTAATTTGAATCCTCAGTCGTTCTAAGTTAAGTAAGACAGATCTTGTTAAAGTGGGAAAATCCTGACGAAGGATAGCACAACTTGTTCGATCCATAGTTGTAGATAACAGTAGTTTGAGAAGCTGACTGAGATGTTGAAAGGGCTCACTGGTGCATTCCATTTTCTTAGCATCATTTGCAAACATTAAGAGTGACTCATTTGAGTTGTTTTGATTAATCGATGCTGAATCATTAAATGTAGAGCATTCAGGGAAGCATCCTATTTCACTATTCTGTGCGGTGTCATAGAGAGCAAGTACTTTGGTGATTAAAGGATCAGTGATGAATGACATTGTGTTATTTAGAATTACTACCCCAAGGTATTGAGAATTCCAGTAGCTAAATACCAAGTATCTAAGATGTTAGTAACAAATCGCTAACCCCCCAAGTCGCTAGGGATTTAGAACCAACTCGCTAGCAATTAAGTCGCTATATTCCCAAGTCGCTAAATCAACAACCAAGTCGCTAAGTAGCAACTCGCTAATCCTCTAGTCGCTAGCAAGATTTTGGCAGCAATTCGCTAAGATTCAAGTCGCTAAAGAATCAAGTCGCTAAATAGCAACTCGCTACTGACCAAGTTGCTAACACCAAGTCGCTACCCGTAGTGGAGAGTCCACTACTTGTACTATTAGTCGCTAGCCCTAAGTCGCTAGCTCCAATAACTGCAACTCGCTACAAGCTTGTAAAGCAAGTCGCTACTAAGAAACATAATCTGTAGGTCAAGTCGCTAGCAAGAAAACTTCACAAACATCACTTTTCAATCCAAAAAACAACCCAACCAAGATGATTCAAGCTTACCAAATGGAAACCTAAACACTTATGATGATTCTAAACATAAAAGTACAAACAAAATCCAAGCTTTAACACAAGAAATCAACCAAATGATGCACAAACCACTAAACTTTTTCAAACTCAAAAACCACCTAAAAACCACTAGAAATCCAAAGATGTGCAAGATATGATCTAACCATGTCTCTGATACCAATTGTAGAGTATTGGATTTCACTTACATAACATAACGTTAACACACTAAGCACATAGATGATTTTAGAGAGAGAGAAAGTGGGATATTCTAGTAAGAGAAACTTGTGGGATATTAGATTACTAAAAGAACATCCAACCCTCTACCTTGCAAGGTAGAGGGTATTTATAGGTTACAGACTAAACGACCTCCTGACGGCCTGTGGATCAGGGATACAATGGGTAAAGACCCGTCCTTCCTCCACGGTCTTGCACTATACTAATCTACGCTACTACTAATTTAATAACTAACATAAATAGAGACAAGTCTGCGAGCTAACTTTGGCTAGATAATACTTGGGGTGACCGACTCTTTTACTTATGGAATTTCTGATTCCTAACACCTTATCAACCAAAGTCAACTTTCCCTGAATGGCAAAAGATCAAGCTCAGTGTCATCACTGAGCTTAGGAAAGCAGTCTTGTCTCTTACCTAAAATAGTCTTTGTAAACAGAGACAAAATACATTAGTACTTTGTCTTCTGTAAGTTGTCAGTTTGTCACTTAGGAAAGAGTTAAAACTCATACTTGTATAAATAGCATAAGAGATGGAGTGAAAGATTAAGCTTGTGAATTGTAAAAACACACATACACGCAAGCAATCTTTTCACTCTTCCAAATACAACTTAATCCCTGAGATAGCTCAGTGGGTACTTGTAGTTGTGCTCAGACTTAGCCTGAGCTTCGAGAGGAGTCACCAACCTTTGTCATTTCAATCCCAAGTACTATTCTGCAAGTATTTGGGTAATGTATTCTTGTTTGATTCATTTCTAATAAAGAATATTATGTTGAAAATTAATCAGTGTGTTTTACTTATATCTTTTCAGTCATAGATTCACTATTATCTTGTTTTAAATACTTTAACTATTTTTAAGATAGTGAATAGGGAACAACAAGTGGTATCAGAGCGAGGCTGATTATAAAACCTTTTATAAAGACATTTAAGCCGCTCTAAAACGTTTTAAATCAGGATCCTTATGGCTGAAATTGATGTACCCCAACTAGTCGATAAAAAGGGTGGAGCTTATTCAGTTGTTGCCCCTGGACTTGAATTTGGTAAATTCAACAAATGGAAAAAGCGTATGCTTTGCTATTTGATTGGGATGGAACCTTATTATATCAAGTGTATAAATGAAGGTCCATTTATCCCAAAGACTACTGAAGGTTTGCCTAAACCTGAAGCTCAGTGAGATCAGGATGAGAGAAGAGTGGTCAACCAGGACCAAAGACTCAAAAGTATCATCATATCATGTCTTCCTGATGATATTATGGAGTCAGTTATAAGCTGTAGTACAGCTAAAAAAACCTGAGATGACCTAGTTCATAGACATGAAGGCCCATCTGATACCAAGGAAAACAGGATTATGGACCTGAAACTTGAGGATAACACCTTCAGGGCTAAGGACTCAGAAAATTTGTCTCAAACTTACACCCGGTACAAAACTCTTTTAAATGAACTGTCTAATGATGGTGTTAAGTTGTCCAAACATGAAATCAATGTTGGTTTTGTCAATAGTCTCCCTGAGAAGTGGTTGAATTTCTCTCAGGCACTTAGGAATGCCAATCATATCCAAAATCTTGAACTTCCTGAAATTTATGGGAAATTTGTCTATGAGGAAAACCTCATTAACAGACAATACCCTGACTTAAAGAAGTCTCTGGAAGTCAAGAAGTCCCTGACCACCACTTCAACACCTATATCAACTGCTTTCTTTTCTAACAATGTGGTTCAAGATTTCCAAGAAAATTCAGATGATGAGCCTGATGAGAGATCAAGTGAGGAGTACCTAAATGACCTGAACGTTGAATTTCAGGAAAGGGCACTCCTTGCAAACTCTCGAAGGTTTATAAAAAGAAACAAAGGTTTTTCAAATGCTAAAGCAAATGAGGACACTGAATGCTTTAAGTGTCACAAAAGAGGTCATTTTGCAAAAGACTATTTTTCAAAAACAATTTCTGAACCCTCTTATAAACCATCAGGGTCAAATCAGTCCTCAGGCTTTAGTAAATTTCAACCAAAAATCTATCAGTCTCATCAAAACTTTCAAAAAAAATCTGATCAAAACAAAATTGTTTATTTTGAAGCTAAGTATAGGAAAGTCAAAGCTAAGCTAGCATTCTTGAGGCCAGTCCCTCAGAAACATCAAAAAGTGTTCAATCTGTGCAGGGTAAAAACAAAGGTCTTGTTGCTGAAACCTTCGACTGGGATGAAGAGCCAGTCTCATCTGATGATGAAATGGTGCATGTTAGTGCACTGATGGCCCTCTCAGAGGAAGACAAGCTAGATGTTGGAAAACATCATGCCAGGAATGGAGAATGGGTCAACATCACAATGAAGAAGGTAAATATTCTACTTTCTATGGATGATGACTCTGATTGGCAGTCTTATATGAACTATATCAATGTTGACCTTAAGTTTGTTGAAGAGCAACGATTGAATCTTTTTTCAAAATACAACAAGCTAAGTTTTGAATTAAATAAGTGTAGAGATGAATTACTTTTGTTAAAACAAGCTAAGCTTGAGGCTGTCACTTTACAAATTCAAAACACTGAACTAGTCAAAAGAAATCAAGCTCTTCAAGATGAAATAAAAAGGGAAAAAGATATCATTGAAGGTTGGACTGCTAAGAATCCAAGGGGGTCTTTGATGCTATGGGAGCCCCCAGTAGCAAAAAGAGATTCATAGGTGAAACTCATCTCCCTGACTCTCACAACAAAGACCAGAGTCACAAACTATTTATGTCTGGTGGCATGATTACTAGTATGTTGACTAGTCCCAATCCCAGTGATTGGATTGAACGGGTTAATCCTGAGAGTAAGCTTCCAAACTTTGATTCTGGAAGAATTCTAGAGCCTGAAAGTCAAGCTCTAAAGAGCACGCTTGGACTCCCTGATGTGCCCAGTAGTACTGAACACATCTCTGAGTCTGAAGCTGAATCTCAAGCACCACTTCCACCCCTGGAACCTCTTCAAAAGAAAGGTCTGGACTTGGTAGAACTATCCTGAAAAGACCATCAAAACCAATTCAACTAGAATCTACCCCCATTGAGACTTCCACATCCTCTGTCCCCACTGAAGCTGACCAAATTCAGCAGCTGACTGAACTTGTGAGGAAGCTAACTGAAAAGATGGAATCCATCGAAAAAGTTCCTGAATCAATCAAGGAGACAAAGTCAGCTTCCTCTAGTTCCTCAAAGTCAAAAGCCAACACCAAAACCAAACAGAAGTGTGATCTATGCCACTATACCAGTCATACCACTGACAACTGTTATAGAATCCTTTTTTGTATGATCTGCAAAAAGGATGATCACAGAACTTCTGATCACTTACAATATGTAAGTTCTCTCAGTAAAGCAAACTATACCAAAGTTGGTCATCAGTATGCTTCAACCTCTAAGTCTGCTCAAAATTTTAGAGCAAAACCTTTTCCTCCTTTCCCACACTGTGGCTTTAATGATCATCATCCTGATGATTGTCTCATGAACAAATGCTGTGATATTTGCGGAAATTTAGATCATAAGACATCCCAGCATGACAGTGTCATTCAAGCAAGGAGAAGTTCCAAGCAACCCAAAATCACTGAGTCATCCTCAGTCTCTAAATGCAAAACTTGTGGTAACACAATGCACTCAACCACTGACCATGAGTCAATTGCCAAATTCAAAGAGACCTTTAAGCCCAAGCCCACTAGTATGTGGGTCAGCAAGAGAAACTAATCTTGTCTACTATTTGTGCAGAGACACGCCAGGGAGCCTATTTGGCATCTAGATAGTGGATGCTCAAGAAGCATGACTGGCGTTAAGGAGTATCTGCACAAATATGTAAAGGAACCAGGACCCAAGGTAGTATTTGGTGATAACCCATCATGTCCCACTGAAGGTTATGGTTCAGTATACTGCAATGGAATAGTATTCTCTAGAATAGCTTATGTCAATGGTCTCAAATACAATCTCATCAGTGTCAGTCAACTATGTGATGCTAAGTACATTGTGCAATTCAATGACAAACAAGGCACCATTTTTAATGCCAACAAAGAAGTTGTGTTGATAGCTCCTAGAAGAGATGATGTTTATGTCTTAGACATGTCAACACTCTCTCAAAATGGAACTTGTCTCTTTGCCAAAGCCACTGAAACTATCAACTGGCTGTGGCACAAGAGACTCTCACACTTAAATTTCAAAAACATCAACAACTTGGCAAAACAAAACAAGGTCCTTGGCTTACCATCACTGGTTTTTGCAAAAGATAAACCATGATCAGCCTATGAGAAAGGCAAACACCAAAGAGCATCTTTCAAAACAAAACAAAATTTCTCAATCAAAAGCTGCCTTTACCTCCTGCATATGGATCTCTTTGGACCAGTCAGTCCTAGATCAATCCAGCATGAGAAGTATACACTTGTCATTGTTGATGAGTTCTCAAGATACACTTGGGTATACTTTCTTTCCAAAAAGAGTCAGGCAGCTGACACTATAATGTCATTCATCAGGAACATTGAAAACCAGAATGACATTACAGTTAAACAAATCAGGACTGACAATGGCACTGAGTTCAGAAATGAAGAGCTTGAGAGTTTCTGTGATGAAAAGGGAATCTCCCAAAAAATTTCATCTCCTTACACCCCTGAACAAAACGGGGTAGCTGAAAGGAAAAACAGAACTCTCATTGAGGCTGCAAGAACCATGTTAAATGGCTCAGCTTTATCAAAACATTTCTGGACTGAAGCAGTCAAAACAACATGTTACACTCAAAACAGGTCAATCATTGTCAAAAGACATAACAAAACCCCATATGAGATATTCAAAGGTAGACTTCCTGATATCAGCTACTTTCATGTGTTTGGATGTCAAGTGTTTATTCATAACCACAAGGATCATCTAGGCAAATTTGATGCTAAAGCTGATGATGGATACTTTCTAGGTTACTCACTGATCTCCAAAGCCTTCAGGGTATTTAACACAAGGAGACAACAAGTTGAGGAAACCTTTCATGTCACCTTTGATGAGAGTTTAGAAAGCATCAGGTTCACCAACACCTCAGTGGAGGAAATAGGAATTGATAACTCATCAAGATATCCTCCTGATGAGTATAACACTAAATTCAATTCCTCATACCAAGCTGATGCTGACATCTCATATTATGTCTTGCCTCACAACCTGTCACAACCAACTATCAGTGAATTCATTGATAATCAATCAGTCCCTGCTGGGATAGGTAACACTAAACCAAATGTTCAAGAACCTGTGATTCATGAACCCCAACCTGAACAAGACATCTCAACAGATGTTCTTAATGATTTTGTGGCTCACGCACCTGAGCTCACTCCTGAGTCTCCAGTGACATCTTCAAGCTCAGATCCTAGACCACAAAGTAAGTGGACAAAATCTCAGGACATTGAGCTTGTAAACATCATTGGTGAACCCACTGAGGGCATGCTCACTAGAAGCATGGCTGCTAAGTTAATTGCAGCTTCAGCCAATGAATGTCTATATGCTAATTACCTATCAGATATAGAACCCAAAAGTGTCACTGAGGCTCTAAAACACCCAAGCTGGGTTCAGGCCATGCAAGAAGAACTTCAACAGTTTGATAAAAACAAGGTCATGACCTTGATCAAATGTCCTCAGGATGTCATTGTCATAGGAATGAAGTGGGTTTTCAGAAACAAAACTGATGAAAATGGCACTGTCATTAAAAACAAAGCCAGACTTATAGCCAAAGGTTACAGTCAACAAGAAGGCATTGACTATGATGAGACATTTGCTCCTGTTGCTAGAATGGAAGCCATCAGGATCTTCCTTGCATATGCTACCGACATGAACTTCAAAGTTTTCCAAATGGATGTAAAAAGTGCATTTCTAAATGGTGAACTCAAGGAAGATATATATGTTCAGCAACCTCCTGGCTTTGAGAGTAGTGAATTCCCTGACTATGTCTGCAAGCTTGATAAAGCCCTTTATGGACTAAAGCAAGCTCCTAGGGCATGGTATGAAACTCCCTCAGCCTTCCTGATTCAAAACAAGTTTGTCAGAGGAAAGATATACAACACATTTTTTATCTATAGGACAAAACAAGATGTGATACTGGTCCAAGTATATGTTGATGACATCATCTTTGGCTCAACAAACTACACTCTTTGCAAACAGTTTGAAAAACTAATGACAAAGAAGTTTGAAATGAGCATGATGGGTGAACTCACATACTTCCTTGGACTACAAATCAGGCAAACTGATAAAGGAATCTCCATCAGTCAAGAGAAATACACAAGAAATCTCTTGAAGAAGTATGAGATATCTGACTTTGCCTCAGTGAAAATACCAATGGTCCCTCCTAACAACCTTGGACCTGATCTCACTGGCAAATTAGTCAATCAAACCCATTTCAGAGGGATTGTTGGCTCACTGATGTATCTTACTGCTTCCAGGCCAGACATACAATTCTCAGTCTGTCTAATAGCAAGATATCAGTCCAATCCCAAAGAATCCCACCTCACTACAGCCAAAAGAATACTCAGGTACCTGAAGGGAACCCCAAGCCTTGGACTCTATTATCCAAAGTTCTTAGGATTTGATCTCATAGGTTACTCTGATTCTGATTATGCTGGCTGCAACATGGACAGAAAAAGTACCTCAGGGTCCTGTCAATTTCTTGGAGGAAAACTGGTTTGTTGGAGTGCTAAAAAGCAACAATCAGTGGCAATGTCTTCAGCTGAAGCTGAGTATGTGGCTGCTGCAGGATGTTGTGCCAATGTTTTATGGATGAAAAGTCAACTCAGTGACTATGACATCCATTACAAAATGGTACCCATCTTCTGTGACAACACCAGTGCCATTGCAATCTCCAACAACCCCGTCCTTCATCAAAGAACCAAACACATTGATATCAGATATCACTTCATCAGGGACCACATAATGAAAGGAGACATAGAGCTTCATTTCATCCCTACTGAATATCAACTTACTGATATCTTCACCAAACCCTTGGATGAACCTACCTTCAGGAGACTGAAAGCTGAATTGGGAATGCTTGACATTGAAAGTCAGCTATCTGAAAACCAATCTCAGTAAGTTTTCTCTGAAATGGTTCCTCCTCCCTGAACGAAACCCATAAACAATCCTCTCACTGAATGAGTAAGACTCATTCAGGGACCCTGACTCTAGATATTGAGCATTGAATGAGTAACTAAATGCATCAAGTATTAGTTACTTAAATGTCCTAGATTGGAAATCACACCAATTAAATATAGGAATATATGTCTTTGTATCATACTGTCAGGGGTCCCTCATACTTACCTCATCCCACTTGGCATTAAATGCTTCATCTCACATAAAATATCCTGTGGATATTTTATTACTACAAAAGTGCACTTTTACTGTACACTGCAACTGTTTCCTTGAAAAACGGGATTTTACTGCGGGTAGTGGAGTGGTGACATTAAATGTGGAAATTCAAAACGTTTTCAAAAACCCACTTTACAAATCCACATTTGTGCATAAACTACCCTTCTCATCACTCTATAAATACCCCTCACAAAATCCTTAAAACATACACAAAATATTTCTGCTAACTAAACTCTGTCAAAATCTCTTTCAAACCCAGAAATATTTGTGTTCTTCAAATCGTTTTCTGAAAAATCTTCTTTGTAAACCTTTACAAAAGTTTTTCATCACAACTTGAGAGATTCAAAACTCTTTGATTGTTCTTGTCAAGATATTTTTCTCAAAACCCTAAAACTTTTTAATGGAAATGGCAAGAACACAATCTCTCCAGTTTGCATCACAGTGGGTAGGTAATCTCAGTAACGTTGAATTTAAAACCAATACTGTCATAGGCAATTTTGAATACCCACAAAATGTCCCAGCCTACAAAGACATAATGAAATTTTTGTTCAACTGCCCACTGAAAACGGCCTTTGTTCAGTGTCCCTCCATTCTGTACCAAAACCTCCTCGGGGATTTTTGGGCTACAGCCACAGCCTATGAGCCGTCACCCTCAACTAATGAGACTGACCTAAGACCACTCAGGGAGTATCTCATTAAGTTCAGTCTGTTTAATGGGGAAAGATCAGTTACCCTGGATTACAAAACTTGTTGCACCTCAACAGGGTTAGACTACAACAAGGGAGTTTATGTCACCCATCCTGAACCCTCTACAGTGAAGGATGGGTTAAAAAAAATAGTTTTGGATCCAAAATTTTTGGACAAGACCCCAGTCACCAAGAATTCATTTCCCGTGGCTTGGAGGATCCTATTCACTTTTGTGATTCAGGTCCTCGGCGGGAACCACTCATCCACTGAACAAGTTAATTCTATTCAGTTGATGATGGCATACTGCTTGATGAATGGGGTCACTGTCGACATAGGGGAGATCATTTACAGTGATCACGTAACCAAGCTACTAAGCAAAACTAGGACGAAATACATTTCGTATCCTAGGTTTGTCTCATGTGCTTTGCAAGTGTTACTGGGTTGCAATTATCCTCAGGAAGAAAAATATTGTGCTTTACCTGGCATCCTGAGTCAATCTAATTTTCAAAAGGACCCATCCATTGTCACCAATATTGAATTGACGGCTCATATGGTTGCTGTAAACAACCAGAGGGACTCAGTGTCTCCTAACCCTGCTCCTAAAAAGAGAAAGGGGAAGTCTCATACTAGGACTAAGACCAAACCCAAGTCTTAGGGCCCTGAGGCTTCAGGAACACAGCCCAAAAGGCAAAGAAAGCCCAAGACTGATTTGCCACCCATTGGAGACCAAGCATCATCCACCCTGGTGACAATGAAGGACATTGATAAATCACAATCAGTGCCCTAGGTTTGTCTCATGTGCTTTGCAAGTGTTACTGGGTTGCAATTATCCTTAGGAAGAAAAATATTGTGCTTTACCTGGTATCCTGAGTCAATCTAATTTTCAAAAGGACCCATCCATTGTCACCAATATTGAATTGACGGCTCATATGGTTGCTGTAAACAACCAGAGGGACTCAGTGTCTCCTAACCCTGCTCCTAAAAAGAGAAAGGGGAAGTCTCATACTAGGACTAAGACCAAACCCAAGTCTTAGGGCCCTGAGGCTTCAGGAACACAGCCCAAAAGGCAAAGAAAGCCCAAGACTGATTTGCCACCCATTGGAGACCAAGCATCATCCACCCTGGTGACAATGAAGGACATTGATAAATCACAATCAGTGCCCTTGGTCCCAACTACTACTCCCCAAGATCCAGAGGGAAACATACAACTTGCTAGTAGGGGAGCGCCTTCCACTTCGCCCAATGATGACATTAGCAAATCACAGCCTTTGTCAGAGGGCACACTAAATGATCCCAATGACTCAGAGGGAACTAAACAACCCGCTGATAGGGATATCACTTTCACTGACTCCACTAAAGGCACTGGGAAAAACCCATAAGTGTCTCAGGGGTCTCAGGGGGACAAAGACTCGGAGGGAAAGAAACAACCTACCGATACGGAACCCACCACCAATCCTGACTCCAGAGAAGGCACTGGGAAACGCCCACCAGTGTCTGAGGGGTCAACGGGGGACAAAGACTTAGAGGGAAATATACCACCCGCTGATACGGAACCCATCACCCCCACATTGTTAACTGTTGCTGAGGTCGCTGATATGATATTCTCTTAAGAAGAACAAGATGACAGTGAAGATGCAATTTTATCAGCAGGGGTAGAAGTGGACACTGATGCTCATTCTGAACAAGAGCCTCAGCCTGATCCATAAGGGCCTAAAGAGTCACCTTTCCAGCCTGAAGATAATGACTCTGACTATTCTGCATCTTCTTGTCCTGAAGAATTCAGGAGATTTGATAACACTCTTCCACTAACAGAGAGGCAACTGGTTATGTGGATCACCAAAGCTTCAAGGAAGCTATATTCTGGGGTCACTGAAACTTTATGGGATCAACACACTGAAGCTGCTGCCAACTATGCAGATCTGAAAGCTGAAGTTCTTGATTTCAACACCAACACCGATGAGCACAGGGATCTGATGTATGACAATCTTCACAGACTGGATGAAAACTTGGCTAAATTTCTCAGGCGCCTTCAGGGTGTTGGCACAAAGATAGATGAAATCAGGGAATCTGTCAAAGAAGACCCAGTGCTCAACTCTAAAGTGCTGAAGGCTACTGAGGCTTACTTGAAACAATCCTCCAGCTTCACTGAACTGATCAAAATGCTCAAATATGCAAATGTTCAGGGTCTTCAATCTTCAGTCCAGTCTCTTCAGGCTACATTGGGCTCTTTGGATACTCAGGTGGCTACTCTGGCTCAGGCATCTTCTTCTTTATCCTGGAATCTTGGGCCCAGAATGACTGCTTTGGAAGTATCTCAGGCTAATTTGGAAGCAAAGGTCACTGGTATTCAAACAGATACTTCAGATATCAAGGCAATGGCACTGAGATTTATCAAGCCTTTAAGGGTCAAGTAGCTCAGACTCCCTCAGTGCCACCTACAACTCTTGCCCTCACTCACGCTACGGCAACAGTTGAGGGGGAGAATACAGCTGAAGAAACTCCTCACACTGAGGGGGAGCCCACACCACCAGTCCCAGCTGTACCAATTTCATCAATCCCACCCTTATCATCAACAACAACAACAATGGCTATGACAGTCACACCCATCACAACAACAACACCACCACTGGTAGCATCATCTTCTTCAGGCCAGGATGATGAGTGCTTATTCATTCATCGTTTTTACCCACCAAAGACCATAAAAATGACCAAAAACACCCGAATATGATCAAAATATGTTAAAAATATCCTCGGAGTGTGTTTTGTGTCTTGCAGGTACAAAAGGATTGAAAACAGAGCTAAAACGGACGAAATCGAGCTAAAACTGGAAAAAGTGCTTTGCGGACAGAGCCGGGACTGGATAATTCACATTTTTCTTAAAACCAATTTTTACCTTCAAAAAAAAAAAAAAAAAAAAAAAAAAAAAAAAAAAAAAAAAAAAAAAACTTTTTAAAACAAAATCAGAAAATACCAATATAACTTATCACATTTAAAAGCCTTTTAAACCTTTTTCAAATAAACCCCCATCCACTCTTTTAACCCTTTCTGTTTTCTTCTTCTTTCTTAAATCCCAGAAACCAAACAAAAAATAAAAAAAAAACCCAAAACCATCTCTTTTACCCGCCAAACCCTTCCCCCTCCTCCTGTCACTCTCAGTCCTACATCCCAATCCCACTCATCTCCTTCACCCAAGGCAAAGTCACGAGAACCCCGTGCCACCTTGGCAATCTTTGGCACAAGACATCCCATGGACGGCTCTGAATTACTCTTGGGATGTACCTAACCCTTGGATGGCTTGGATCAACTCAAAGAAACACAAGTTGGTTTTGGTCTGTTTGCACTCACACAAGAAACACAATCACAGAAGAAAGAAGCCAAGAGAAAGGAAGACAACTTTTTTATCTTATTAGTATAAATATGTATTAGGTGAAAAAAATAAAAACTTTGTCTAGAAATTCTTGTCTAGTACCATTTAATTTTCATTGTCATTTAATTTTAATGTAATTTCTTTCAAGTCAATTTAACTTCAGTTCGAATCCCAGTTTTAAGAGTTTATGCGATTTCAGATTATAGTCTTCATTTTATGAGTTCTTGTTGATGTACTTGTTAAGAAGTGTGTTTAAGCTTAATTGAGTTTTTGTTGGTGACAGCGAATTAGTAGTCCTCAAGTTTTCTTTATAAATAAGTCTCAAAGTTTTTTTTACTAGAAAACCTGTTTTCTGCCTAAAAGAGTGTTTGGAATAGCTTGTCTCTTGGGTCAAGCTGACCATTTTGACCCATTTTGGGTATTGAAATAGTGCTACTTAGTTGAACTGTAACGGCAGCCCACTGCTCCCTTTTGCACAGACCGTCACAAGCTCATATAAGCTTGTAAGTTTCCCCAAATTGGCTTTTTGAGTTCTTGGGAACATAAAGATCAGGTGTGTTAGCTTATTTCAGTTTCTTAGGTTTGGTAGTTAGCTTATTTTTAGGTCCTTAGAAAGCCCCTTAACTGCCTTTTTGCCCTGAACTGCTGTCCCCTAGCTTATTGATAGCTCATCGTATCCTTTTGGCATGCCTTAGTATAGTACATGCTGCAACTCTACTCCCTTTTAGAAGCTCTTATCAGTTGGCATTTTAGCTTATGTGAATTCCTTTAGTTCCATTTAGGATTAACTAGATTAATATGCATTAGGATTAGTTTTTTCTTTTATAAGCTTCTTGTACTCTTTTAGCAACTGTTTCTGCTGTGAATAAGCAGTTTATACAGCTTCTTTTGAAGTTTTGTAAGTTTAGTTTTTGTAAAAAGTTTTATGTTGTTCTCTTGTTTCATTTGCTAAAGCTGAAAAATAAAAATAAAAAAATAAGTTGGAAAAAGGACTGCAACTGGATTCGAACCAGTGACCTCCTGGTCATCTAGCCTCCCACGACCACTCAGCAACATCCCCCTTTCCATCTGAGCTCCTTATGATGTTGGTTACCATATGCACAGTTATTTCTTTTATCCACTTTTTATTGTTTTAAGCTTAATTCAACAAATTGGCTTATTCCTACTTATTCTTAAGTGATTTTTTCACAACTTTCATTTTTCCTAGGCTTAGATTATTATTAAGTATTTTTCTGGAAAGTGTTGTATTTTTCCAAATTATTTTGTTATTTCTAATCATTTAATTTCTAATTTCTAGTTTTTAATTCGTAGAAAATAAAATAAAAGTCGAAAAAATTCCCGGCTTTTTCCTAAATATATTTTTAGTCATTTAGAATGTAGGAAAATTGTTTTCATACTCGTAGGACTTAAATTGCATATTTTCACTTTCAGTGCTCGGTGCGTTTCCGGTTTTTCGCGTTTTTGCATTTTAGCACACTAGGATGTAATTTAGCATTGTTTTATTGTTTCTTAGGCTTAGTCGTAGTTTAATTAGAACTTCCTTTGTTTTACATGCTTTATTTTTATTCCCATTCTTCAATTTGTAGAATAACGTAATCACAAATCCAAATTTGTTAAACCAATTCAAGCCCATAATCACGAAACTCAACGACACCGTCAATTTCACACCTCGTTGGGACACGACCCGGGGAAATCACTTTCCCGGTATCGCTTTATTCACATTCGTGAGCTTTGGCACGTTAACCCTTTTCCTAAAAGGTTGATTTGTCGAATTTCACGGTTAATTTGATATATATTGATATTGTGTTTTTCTCCACTCACAACAAGACGAATCAAATTTTGGCGCCGCTGCCGGGGAGATGTGTTGCGACAATATCGTGATTTTTGCGATTAGTAACTTGAAGATCCTTCCTC
The DNA here is from genome assembly GCA_019973895.1 of Chrysanthemum seticuspe. NCBI lineage: Eukaryota > Viridiplantae > Streptophyta > Magnoliopsida > Asterales > Asteraceae > Chrysanthemum > Chrysanthemum seticuspe. The sequence continues at coordinate 34,360,197 of BPTQ01000002.1, read as the reverse complement.
GTGAAGTTACCGTTTTTCATAAAATCCAAAAATTCAAAAATATTTTTCTTTTCTTTGTATATATGTAAAAGATAAAAATACAAATAGATTTTGCTTGTTTTTTTTAAATAAAATAGAACACACAATCAATATAACACTTCTCAACTTGATTGATATCATAATAAGTTCTCGAACCAAAGATTCAAAACTTGCCTTTGTGTCACTTGCGTGAATACGCTTGTGATTATTGGTTTAAGTTCCTTGTGTTTTGCCTCGGTCTTGTTTTAATTGAAAGTGTTGTTTTTAAATGTGCATGTGCACTCGTTTTCAAAAATCCAAAAATATTCTTCTCGTTCCTCTTATCCGTATAATTCTATTTCTCTTACCCTCTTTTACCGTTTAATTCTATTCTTCGTTATCCTCTCGATCACTTAATTCTATTTCTTTAACCTTCTACATGTTTAATTCTCATGGCGACGTTCGATTATCGTCGTTGTTTCCATTGCAAAGGCCGTATGGAAGAGGATCGAGATTATTGTCTCAATTACGAATGTGTATGTAAGCGGTGTGGAAGGGCGAGTGCGAGCAAATATTGCTATTGGTGCGAATTATCCGATAAAAACTCTCTCGCTGATTCTCCAAGTTTTTCCGACCACTCGCCACAACCCGAGATTTGCTCTATTGTTTCTGAGCCTAAACCGTCTAGAATTGATCAAAATCTTTCGCGGTTTACGGTTAAGGTTAAGAGAAAAGAGCAAGAACCGGAGACCGAAACGGAAGTGGTGGAAATTGCTAGCTCTGAGAGCACACCACTTGTCCCACCTCCGGAATCTTCAAAACCTTTTTCGGACGATTTCATGAACATTGTTCAAAATTGCTTAAATGAATTTCGTCAAATTTCAACTTCGGGAAATACCATTTTACCTAACATTTGTGACGTTGTTGAGCCCTCGATTCTTACTCCCGTACCCGAGATACTTTCGTTCGATCAAGAGTATTGCTACGGTTGTGGAGACGTGTTACAAAAAGGTTTCCATTGTTACAAATGTATGTGTGAGTGGTGTGGAAGCTATCTTGTCAATGGATGTTGTTCGTTTTGTGCTGAGAATTCATTCGCGTATGATTCTAATCCAAATTCTTTCAATTATCCTCAAAACAATTTCAACTTCCCTCCAAAGAATTCATTCGAGCCACAGCCGTACTATCATCATTTCAGTGATTCATCGTTTCAAAGTTTCTCTCCCCAATACCCTCATTGTGATAAGTGTGGGGGTCCTCATGATGATTATCAATGTCAATCGTGGAATCAAAATTACTATGGACCTGATCCTTGTTATAACACTTCCAGTTTTGACAACATCCAACCCCCACAACCATCCCGTCATTGATCAATTTCCTCGTATAATCCTTGAAGAACTTTTCGAGGAACAAGCAGCTCGCAACGAAAGATATCTAGCCGATGAACGAGCAGCTCAAAAGCTTCTCCTATTTAACGAAGCTGCTCAACAGCGTCTCCTATTTAACGAAGCTTGCCGTCTCGATGACGAGGATGAGAAAGATTGGGAGACGAAAAAGGACAAGGTGCATATCTCAAGCCCACAAAGTACCGCACATGTCCACTCTCCGCCCTCATATTGCCTATCCACCGTAGAACCTTCGGATAACCTTTTAATGGGGGACGAGCATCTTAGCACTATTCCGGAAACGGAACCGTCTTGTGTTGAGAACCTTGTCCCAATCCCAAGTGAGTCCGAGGTTATCTCCGGTGATATGTGTGATGAGCCTCTCGATGATGATTCTTCTCCCACCCCAAAATTATTTGTTGAGATGATCTTCGAGTCTGAAAATGACTATACGTCGTTTGATGATTCTTTATCGTGTAGAGACATCGAGTATGTTGAGGATATACCTTCTGAGCTCGTCAGCTTGGAAGAAGTGAGAGATGTTGATCCCGATGATCTTGATATGGACACTAATTTTGAAACGGATGATGAAGATATTCTCGTTGTGTCCGAGGAACCTTTTGCTATGGCATTCACTAATCCTCTGTTTGACTTTGATTCTGAATTCACTCTAGTTTCGGATAATCCCATCTTTGATATTCAGAATGAGGATAGTGACTTTTACATGGAGAACCTCGTTACATCTCCATCCTTACCCGAAGAAAAGAATATTGGCAATCCCACTTCGACGTTAGACCTTCTTGAGGAGTTCGCCGATGAACTCGCTCTCGTTGATCATTCTCCACCGGGAGATGATGATGCTCACTTCGACTTTGAAGCCAACCTCACTAAATTGGAAAATCGTCTTTACAATTGGTCTTCTAATAATTCATCGAGTGATACCCTTATTGAAGAGGTCGACTTTCTTTCTTCGGATGACTTAAAACCTTCGGGTTTTCAGAGTGACGATTATGGCTTAGGTCCATCATCCACTTGTCCGCCTGCTAAACCGCCGGATGATGGAACCTCTTATGATCCCGATACGGACATTTTCATTGCTACAGTGGTGGATAAGATTTTCGAACATTCCGTCAATGTTCCTCAATCCAATCTTTTGCCCACCCAACCCACCCGTTGTCATGTCATTGACCCTTTGTTTTCTCCTCCCATTTCTTCTCCATGTCTTAACCCCTACGGGAGTGAAGATACCATCTTTGACCCCGGCATTTCTCTCTCTTGAGCCGGTTATATCTCATCGGAGTGGAACTTTCAACACATTCACTGTTTATCCAAATCACTTGAATGAAAGTCCGATGGAGATTTTCTCTTCCACTTGCTCCCCCATGGACCAATGAATTAGGGGTCGAGTCAAGCTAGCGACTCGGTTAACAAAAACAGTAGCATTCCATGGGTTTTCACCCATGTTTCTGACTTCTTTCTATTTTCTAACGACTAAGTGTGGGGGGAAACCTCCACAGTGTTTGCTTCTTGTGTGTTTGCTCATGTTTTCAGGAATCCCTTTGATCGTGATGATTGATGCGCCTGTTTTCAATCCAGCCGCCCAATATCCGATCAATTTTGCTAACGTTTATCTGGGGATATATTTTCAAAAATCCTTTTTGTGTAAAATGATAGATTTCGTCCACACACTTGGTTAAGTGGTATTACCTTTTTCCGTTCGATAGTATCGGCTTCGGCCGGGACTTTGAATATTGAGGGCAATATTCAATTCTAAGTGTGGGGGGGAATTCTGTCGAATTTTGTCACATTTGTACCCTTTAGTCCCTAGTACCCCCATTTTGACCAAAATTCAAAAAATTTTGCATAAAAAAAAGAAGTGATTTGCACAAAAATAAAGTGTTAATACTTCGGTGTTAATGGTAGTTTAGTCTTGATTAGGTTAGAACAAAGGGAATACCGACTCTGCTAGAGTGTTGATCTAGCTGCTCTCTTGACATTTAGGCTAAGTTTTTACGAGTTGTGTAAATGAAAATGATAAGCGTGGAGTAGTTGGTTCTCTTTAGAGCTTATATAAGTAATCTATGGCTTTTTCTCCCAGAAGATCACTAATTGAACCTAAAATACGTGCTCGTTGTCAAACTTTTGAACATTCAAATCGTCTTGTTACAACAAAAAGTTTTTAAGCAAAATTGATAAAGAGCTCAAGTTTAACTTCTTATTTAAATTTTTGGAAAAGCATACTTTCTTAAAATCGGAATAAAGTTGCAAAGTGATAGTATCGTAAAAGTGCTTGAATGTTGCAAAAAAGATAAATTGCAAGTCAAAAAAAAAAAAAAAAAAAAAAGTGAAAAAATGAAAAAAGTGAAAAAGTTGAAAAATGAAAAATGCAAAAATATGAGTCCTCAAATAAAAGCATTAAGTTGCTTATGAATAAATGTGCGAAACTTGCTTTTTCTTAAATTTAAATCGGAAGTTGAGCTAGGATTCGTCAAGGTTGTTTTAAAATTTGACGGTGATTTGGAAATTCTTGAAGTCAAAGACCCCGAAAGCTCCGATACTATTCTCAAGGGTGAAAACCTAGCCTCCTTAAATGGACAAGCTGATAAGAAAGTCGCAACATGAAGTGATCTCACATTTGAATCTCGAATTTCTAAATTATCATCGGTTGTCGTCCATTTATGTTTAGTTTTAACTTAACGGTAGCCTCGTAAATCTTTGGAATCGAATTCCCGCTAATTCCGGTACTATTCTCTGTGGGGTGTCAAAAGCCTGGTCACTTAAAACTTATGTTTTGGGATGTGCCGAGAAGAAAGCCGCTACATGGAAGAGGCCCTTTCGATCCTTAGACTTTCGTAGTTTCCGGGAAGTTAAGATTTGAGTTAAGTGGATAACAACCATAACAAGGTCGGTTTCAATGGTCAAACTTTTGAAAATGAGCACACGAACATAAACTGTATAAATTGCGGGAGTAAAAAAGTTAAGTCTCGACTTACATTGATTATTTGTATAAGTAGTGTTAGCATTTTACAAAAACATTTGCACAATAAGTTTAGACTTAGTATGAGAGTATAAAAAAAGATGATGACGATTACAATTCCCTGGAGACACCCATTTTGTGTGAATCCCGTTCCATGATACCAATTTTTGTTAATCAAGCATGTTGTTTACTTTCAGTCAAGTTTAAATTTATCGCATCAAATCAAAAAGTCGAAACGGGGTATTCTTTGTAATCTTGATTCAGTCATTACTTCATATGATTGATTGCTAGGGACTAGCAATTGCCTAGTGTGGGGGGATTTGATGAGTGCTTATTCATTCATCGTTTTTACCCACCAAACACCATAAAAATGACCAAAAACACCCGAATATGATCAAAATATGTTAAAAATATCCTCGGAGTGTGTTTTGTGTCTTGCAGGTACAAAAGGATTGAAAACAGAGCTAAAACGGATGAAATCGAGCTAAAACTGGAAAAAGTGCTTTGCGGACAGAGCCGGGACTGGATAATTCACATTTTTCTTAAAACCAATTTTTACCTTCAAAAAAAAAAAAAAAAAAAAAAAAAACTAAAAAACTTTTTAAAACAAAATCAGAAAATACCAATATAACTTATCACATTTAAAAGCCTTTTAAACCTTTTTCAAATAAACCCCCATCCACTCTTTTAACCCTTTCTGTTTTCTTCTTCTTTCTTAAATCCCAGAAACCAAACAAAAAATAAAAAAAACCCAAAACCATCTCTTTTACCCGCCAAACCCTTCCCCCTCCTCCTGTCACTCTCAGTCCCACATCCCAATCCCACTCATCTCCTTCACCCAAGGCAAAGTCACGAGAACCCCGTGCCACCTTGGCAATCTTTGGCACAAGACATCCCATGGACGGCTCTGAATTACTCTTGGGATGTACCTAACCCTTGGATGGCTTGGATCAACTCAAAGAAACACAAGTTGGTTTTGGTCTGTTTGCACTCACACAAGAAACACAATCACAGAAGAAAGAAGCCAAGAGAAAGGAAGACAACTTTTTTATCTTATTAGTATAAATATGTATTAGGTGAAAAAAATAAAAACTTTGTCTAGAAATTCTTGTCTAGTACCATTTAATTTTCATTGTCATTTAATTTTAATGTAATTTCTTTCAAGTCAATTTAACTTCAGTTCGAATCCCAGTTTTAAGAGTTTATGCGATTTCAGATTATAGTCTTCATTTTATGAGTTCTTGTTTATGTACTTGTTAAGAAGTGTGTTTAAGCTTAATTGAGTTTTTGTTGGTGACAGCGAATTAGTAGTCCTCAAGTTTTCTTTATAAATAAGTCTCAAAGTTTTTTTTTTACTAGAAAACCTGTTTTCTGCCTAAAAGAGTGTTTGGAATAGCTTGTCTCTTGGGTCAAGCTGACCATTTTGACCCATTTTGGGTATTGAAATAGTGCTACTTAGTTGAACTGTAACGGCAGCCCACTGCTCCCTTTTGCACAGACCGTCACAAGCTCATATAAGCTTGTAAGTTTCTCCAAATTGGCTTTTTGAGTTCTTGGGAACATAAAGATCAGGTGTGTTAGCTTATTTCAGCTTCTTAGGTTTGGTAGTTAGCTTATTTTTAGGTCTTTAGAAAGCCCCTTAACTGCCTTTTTGCCCTGAACTGCTGTCCCCTAGCTTATTGATAGTTCATCGTATCCTTTTGGCATGCCTTAGTATAGTACATGCTGCAACTCTACTCCCTTTTAGAAGCTCTTATCAGTTGGCATTTTAGCTTATGTGAATTCCTTTAGTTCCATTTAGGATTAACTAGATTAATATGCATTAGGATTAGTTTTTTCTTTTATAAGCTTCTTGTACTCTTTTAGCAACTGTTTCTGATGTGAATAAGCAGTTTATACAGCTTCTTTTGAAGTTTTGTAAGTTTAGTTTTTGTAAAAAGTTTTATGTTGTTCTCTTGTTTCATTTGCTAAAGCTGAAAAATAAAAATAAAAAAATAAGTTGGAAAAAGGACTGCAACTGGATTCGAACCAGTGACCTCCTGGTCATCTAGCCTCCCACGACCACTCAGCAACATCCCCCTTTCCATCTGAGCTCCTTATGATGTTGGTTACCATATGCACAGTTATTTCTTTTATCCACTTTTTATTGTTTTAAGCTTAATTCAACAAATTAGCTTATTCCTACTTATTCTTAAGTGATTTTTTCACAACTTTCATTTTTCCTAGGCTTAGATTATTATTAAGTATTTTTCTGGAAAGTGTTGTATTTTTCCAAATTATTTTGTTATTTTTAATCATTTAATTTCTAATTTCTAGTTTTTAATTCGTAGAAAATAAAATAAAAGTCGAAAAAATTCCCGGCTTTTTCCTAAAATTATTTTTAGTCATTTAGAATGTAGGAAAATTGTTTTCATACTCGTAGGACTTAAATTGCATATTTTTCACTTTCAGGGCTCGGTGCGTTTCCGGTTTTTCGCGTTTTTGCATTTTAGCACACTAGGATGTAATTTAGCATTGTTTTATTGTTTCTTAGGCTTAGTCGTAGTTTAATTAGAACTTACTTTGTTTTACATGCTTTATTTTTATTCCCATTCTTCAATTTGTAGAATAACGTAATCACAAATCCAAATTTGTTAAACCAATTCAAGCCCATAATCACGAAACTCAACGACACCGTCAATTTCACACCTCGTTGGGACACGACCCGGGGAAATCACTTTCCCGGTATCACTTTATTCACATTCGTGAGCTTTGGCACGTTAACCCTTTTCCTAAAAGGTTGATTTGTCGAATTTCACGGTTAATTTGATATATATTAATATTGTCTTTTTCACCACTCACAACAAGACGAATCACAGGACAAAGGAAAAGGCATAATGAAAACACCACCTGAGCCTGAGAAGATTCCCTATATGATTGGCGACACTGAGTACCTGCTTACCCCACAACAGCTAAGTGCCTATCTCGCAAAGGAAGATAGGAAAAAGAAACTTGTTGAGGAAGAAAGAAAAAGAAGAGAAGCACTTGTAAAAGTTGTCGCTGAGGAAGCTGAAAATATTGGAATTGATCCTACGAAGCTTCAAAAAGGTCAGGCTGGACAAAAGTTCAAGGATGCTCAGGCTGCTAAGATGGCTGAAATGAGAAAGCAACTGGAAGAAAAGACAAGGAAAGCTACAGCCATCAGGAAGGCAAGAATTGATCACTACAACTGGTCAATGACTAATAGATGGCTGCCTGAGAAAATCACAGATGTCAGAATCATCCCCAAGTCCAAACTACTGGCCATGAATGTTTACAGGGGGGATGACAAAAGACACTTCGAGGTTCATGATCCCCTAAAATTCACTGACTTTGGGATCACTGAACTCGATGAGCTTGGTCCTATAATTGAAAAGAAGCAAAATACGGTGGTTAAGGAGCTGATGAAAATGCTCAGCAAGAGATATGAAAGACTAAGGGATGCACCAGCCCAACTGGGAATTCAGCTAGCCTTAACTGCACCACAAGGATCTCAACCTCAGCCTTCACAAGGAAAAAGAAAGAGGGTTAAGTTCCAACATGAGTTCAAAGTGCCTGGACTAGAGTGTAATATGGAGCTACCTGAAGGGGTAAAGTTTGTGAACTGTCTGGTGATACAAAAGCCTGAAAGAGGACTTTTCTACATTGATGTCTATGGAAATCCAGCATTCCAAAGATGGAGTGACATTGACCTTGCAGGGGTGCCTACAATGCCAAGTTATCTACCAGTGGCTGCTCAATTCAATACTCCTGAAAATGTCAGGTTCTGCAAAGACCTGAATGCCAAGTTAAAAGAGCACCCTGAGAAAGAAGCACTCCTCAAGAAGAAGCCTAAACTTGAAGCACTGGGAATCCACCTTGATTGACATCATTTTGATTTATCTTTTTGTACTAGTGATAGGAACCATGTAATGTGATCAATAAAAGATGTATGTTTTGTTAAAATACTCAGTGTTCCTTATTGTATTCATTAGTACATTCAGTGTAAGAAGAAGCCGTTTGCTCACTTACACTGATCAAACACTTAGGCTATTTGTATATCCAAATAGGGGGAGACTGTTGGGTTAGTAAATACCCAAACCCCTTAATCTAGGATTTGAATAGAAAATAGCCCAAGTTTTTAGACCGTTAAACACTAACAGGTCATTGAGTGCATAGTCTCTCAGTGAGTCATCTTCAGGATACTCAGTATGAGGCGAAGAAGAAGTCTCTCCACTCAGTAAGGCGGAACTTAAAGGGTGAAGACTGAGTTAAGAAGAAGATGGTGGATTCAGTGAGTGATGACAATAACTCACTGAATCCCTAAGACTCCTCTCCAACTACTTACACTGAAGACAAACTGAAGTAGAAGACTGAAGGATATGAAGACTGAAGAATGAGCGGGACAAGGCGGGATAAGTTTGAATCAGATAAGACGAAGTCCTTATCAACCAAAGTCAACTTTCCCTGAATGGCAAAAGATCAGGCTCAGTGTCATCACTGAGCTTAGGAAAGCAGTCTTGTCTCTTACCTAAAATAGTCTTTGTAAACAGAGACAAAATACATTAGTACTTTTTCTTCTGTAAGTTGTCAGTTTGTCACTTAGGAAAGAGTTAAAACTCATACTTGTATAAATAGCATAAGAGATGGAGTGAAAGATTAAGCTTGTGAATTGTAAAAACACACATACACGCAAGCAATCTTTTCACTCTTCCAAATACAACTTAATCCCTGAGATAGCTCAGTGGGTACTTGTAGTTGTGCTCAGACTTAGCCTGAGCTTCGAGAGGAGTCACCAACCTTTGTCATTTCAATCCCAAGTACTATTCCGCAAGTACTTGGGTAATGTATTCTTGTTTGATTCATTTCTAATAAAGAATATTATGTTGAAAATTAATCAGTATGTTATACTTATATCTTTTCAGTCATAGATTCACTATTATCTTGTTTTAAATACTTTAACTGTTTTTAAGATAGTGAATATGGAACAACACTATAGGATCTTATGATCCCGATACGATCCTACGATTATGATCTTACGAAGCCAAAAACGATCCTAGTAGGATCCCGATCCTGACACCTTAGTTTGTACATTTAAATTTCTCTTTTAGGAAAATTACAAGATAAAACTTGCACATCCACCACTTTAAGAAAAATGTTATGGTTCCAACAGAGAAGCACGATCGATCGATCCAATCGATCTTCACTCGATCTTTTTACTGTGGAACATGTCGATCACAAACTTTTTTGTTTAACTCGATCGTATATAAGATCGAAACAAACACACACATAAAAACAACACTCGCCCTTTTTAATTAATTTTATTAAAGGTCGTCTATACTGGGGCACCCAATCGCCTGAAGGTCGTTGGAGAGAAAAAGATGACGTGGCAGGAAAAATGAGGGGGATTGAGGCTCCTTACTGGAACCAGCCTAATAACACACATCATAAATAGTCTAAAGTTCAGAAAGTGTCACTAGGTCAATGATGTGATTAAAAAGTACAACATATGTCTCTCACTTAGTTTTTTAAGTCTTTCACTTATGCATATAAGGCTGGGCATACTCGTGACCAGACATGACCCAGGTCACCAGGTGCCACATCAGCTTTCTTTCTCCGGCGATCAGACACGACCAAATTGCCACAGTCGATGACAGATTTTTTTATTTTTTATTTATTTATTTATTTTTTTAATTCAAACATTTTAAACAACAAATTTAAAATTCATTAAAATAAAAACATTACAATATATTAAAAATAAAAACGATACGAAATACATAAATCATAAATCCTAATCTGAATGCTCCCCGCATGCAGAGTCATACGAGGGAGTCCGATAACCGGCAAATTCCTCGATGCGAGCCAAATCTTCCTGGTCTAGCAGAGATTCCCCAACAAAGCTGGCAGTCGAAGTTGATGCACCTACACCATCTTTTTTGTTCTCCCGATAGCTCCAATTGATTTTGGTGCTGATGTTGTTCGTTATCTGTTGAACACACTCACACAACTTGTCAGCAATGTCGTCGTCTTTGCGGGCTTCATCCATAAAAAATTTGTCGATTACGGCTTTTCGTTCAGGCGTAATGTCGTTGCAAGTCGTGTAGTCTGTTCTCATAGGTTGCTTCTCTGCCCTTGCCTGCTCAAACAGATAGATAACGTCTATAATAGCCTTTTTTTCTAGCCACATCATCTTCTTCGCATTGTTTGTTAACGTACATTTTCATATCTTCAACGGAATGGGGGAGACGGCAAGCCATTATAAATCTTGTGTTGAGAAGTAGTTTGAGATTGATTTGTGTGATTAGAAGTGTGTTTGAGGTTGGTATTTATAGGATGCGAAAAGTGGTAAAGTTTAAAAAAAATTTTTTTTTTTTTTTTTTTTTTTTTTTTTTTTTTTTTTTTTTTTTAATGTTAAACGGGCAAAAAGTGGTTAGTGGTATACGTTTGAAATCGGTTGAAAATTCAACCGATATTCAAATTTGAGGCGTTTGACCGATATGGTGACCAACAACCACACTTGAGATGACCGATCTACATATCGGTCGACGAGTGATTTTTCGGGTGCCCAACCGATTTCATTTACTCGACTGTGCCCAGCCTAAAAGTAACCAAATAGTGTTGTTACATAGTATATACCAAAATAGGCATGTTTGACACACAAAGTTATGAAAAATGAGGTGATTTGCACACTTTCAAAATTGATTGACACATTTTAAATTAGAGTATTTTGACATCTATATCTTTATAGGGTGAAATTATGTAAAAGTGATGTGATGGTATAAAAGTCAAAACACTCTAATTTAGAGTTAGAGTGTGTCAATTAATTTGTAGAGTGTGCAAATCACATCCTTTAAAAAAATGTTATGTTTAATTTTTAAAAACATACACTACTTAAAATATAAACTTTGATTGACATAACTTATCATAAATTCTAGAAAATTAAATTTTTACGATTTCTCAAAATCAAATGTCACTTCATGTAGCTTATAAAAAAAATACATTTTTTAGCTTTCGCTCCATCTCCATCTACGGCTGCATCTCAAGTTCAAGCAATAGTTACTTTCAGCAAACATACCTATAGTAACCCAAAATAGAGTATATATATTTGGCTTTTGACCCAATTTCTAATGAATACCTGTCAAGAAACCCGAAATTGTCGTCTTTTACCTAGACTTTTCAACAAGTGTAAGAAAAACTTAGTTTGTGACTGTTATTATGTTACAAAAATTTGTGTCGCCAAATGTCATTTTTCTCGTAGAGTGTTTGTATTGTGCTTTCGCGACATGGGATATTTGTTTTAGCAACACTATATGGTAGTGTTTAATGGTTGTGAAATTTTACGACATCAAACGGTGTGTTGTTATAAATGTGTCACAATAGTTGATGGACAACATGCCTTTTCATTTTCTTGGTGCCGGCCCATTATTTGTCCAGCTCAATGGGCTAAATTAAGAACCTAGAGTGAGTGTTTTTATAATCACTACTGTTAACTACCCCTCAAACGATTTCACTCAAGTTCAACCATGCTAAGGACAATTGGAAAATCTATATATCCATTATTATTAAAAAAAAAAGCACGTCACAATCTTTTGTGACTTGTAGAACGTCACTAACGATTATTCAACTAAAGGAGATGCGATAGCAACTTCACGAGATAGCAAGAAAGCAAACTAGATATTGTCACTCCACTTTGACACTTTCCTTTCGAATCTCGATAGAAGGCAAAAATCTTAATCAACCACTTGACTCTTAGTCTCTAACTCTATAACACTAGGAAGTAAGAGACATCCTCTTGCTATAGCCTTTATACAAAGTCAAACCCGAATTGAAACTTTCAGCTTTTGTGAAAATCAGAACCTGGCCATAAGTCTTTGAAGTTCTTCGGTTATTTTTTATCTACTGCTTTTAGCTCCTCCTTATTTTATTTTTTTTGGCTCACCGCTAGTTTCGAGCCTTAATTAGGACAAATATGTGAATTAAGTATATCTTAGTAGTTGTGCAAATTTACCTTCATAAAAAGGGCACATGAAAGAAAATTTACTTGATGTATTTTATTGCTTTTACTAAAACATTTTTTAAACAAAGAAAAACAAAAAGGTTGATGTGCACAACCACAATTATTAATTGAGCAGTAGAGGAAGATGCCTCTTCGATCTCCATCATTCGCTCAGCTTAATATTAATATTGTGAGTTGTGACAAAAGAATTATCTAATTATGTAGTATTAGTTTAAGGAGTGGTTCAACAACTATATTTTTTATCACTTGACCATAAACTTTTGTTTACTAATGAAGTCTTTTTTTTAATCTTAGGGGCAAAACTGGTATAGGAAGCCAGTGATTAGTTTTACAGGGTTGGTATATGTTTTTCATCCTCATCATCATTTATACGCAAAACCTCCCATTCATATTTCGATTGTGACAATACCTGTTTCTGCAAAAACACTAACTTAACAAACTGAAACAATATGTTGTCCGACTTGGATCATTTAAAATTCCCACCGAGCGACATAAGATTGGCTACCAATAACTTCAGTCCTGAAAATGTTATCTCTTTGGGTACACATGAGAAGGTGTACAAAGCAGAACTTAATACTTTCTTTGGAAAACACTTGGTCAATTTAAAGGTGTTTGATCAAAGTATCAGTTCCGAATGGTTTTTAGAAACTATTCAGAACTTTTCAAGAATCGTACATCCAAACATTATCTCTCTTATCGGGTTCTCGGATAAGGGTGACGAGAGAATCCTTTGTTTCGAGCATCCAAAATACGGAAGTCTCCAAAACTATTTAGATAACACAAGGTTGACATGGACCGCCCGGCTCAAAGTCTGTATAGATGTTAGCCATGGCATTCGCTATCTTCATACATTTTCCAAAAGAGTCATGCATAGTACTATTAAGAGCTCATGCATTCACTTAGATTCACATTGGAAGGCAAAGATAGATTTGGGGTATTCTAATATTGATTTGCCTTTTGAGGCGGAATCTGATTATTCAGACCCCTCTAGAGACGTGGTGTCAGATATATACTCTTTGGGGATAGTATTATTTGAAGTGTTGTGCGGAAGGCTGGCATTTGATGCAGAGTATGATACTGACAGTCAAGATCTTATACAATTAGTTCAACAAAATTACAAGGACGGGAAACTGGAAGATATTATTGATCCCTTTCTAAGGAATCAAATGGCCCCTGAGTCGTTGAGCACTTTTTCTAAAATTGCTTATCAGTGCTGTAATGACCATCCTAAGCAAGGCCTAAAGATGAATTATATAGTGAAGCAGCTTGAGGAAAGCTACAAACTACAACGGTTATTCGAACAAGTACGTCTCACATGTTCATTTTTATTAGCAAGTTATCTAATTTATTTTACACATCACAACGACCTCACTTGTCCTAATTAACTTTCACCAAGACATAGTTTTTACTGATATATCTCATACTGTTTATGGACATGTATGTATGTATGTATGTATGTATGTATGCATATTGCGATGATAGAAGCACATTGTACTTGTGATATCTGTGATTATACACGTTGTGAGTACGAGTATGTTTGGTAAAAATAAATTGTACTCGCGCTGATGCTGAAAAAAATTATAAAAAAGAGATTATTTTTATAAGCTAAATCAATATTTTATTTTCAGAGATTATAGGAGATTATCTTTTTTATAATTTCTTATAAGTTATGTCTACCAAACATTATTTTTTAAATAACTTATTTTTTGAGAAAATAAGTATAATTTTTCAATAATCTCATGTGTCAAACATAGCCTAAGTGTTAAAGCATAAATCTCTTCAATTTCTCATTATCTATACTACTTTATAAAAGGTTTAGGACTTTCTTAATAAAGAAGTCTTAAAATTTTAAGACAAAAAAACATTTCCTTTATAGGATCTTAAAGAGCCATTTATCTTTTGCTAAATACCTAAACTTAGCATCTTCAATTCATTTGTAACAGATAAAACTCGTAACCTATTGTAATAACCCATTCATAGTGCCTCATTCACGCAGCCATTGTTATAGCCCATTAAATATATTGTAACAGCCCATTAAATATGTTATTAAATATATTGTAATAGCGCTCCAGTTTATTGGTACAAAACGCATATAAAAACCCAAAATAAACACACACAAAAAGTTAAAAAACCATTTCATTTTCATATCTCACATGCTCTCTCAAAAACCATCAAAACAAATGATTAGAGACCACTATGAGTGCCGACGTTGTTTGGAGACCACAACTACTAAACTTTGTGGTTTAGAGTGATAAGCAAGTGTTGGTAGTTGTTTATTTGAGAAATTTACTTTTCTTATCACTCGAAACCTCACTTCTCTCTCTAAACTAGAAATGGTTGTTGTCACCACAGCCACCAGTGTCGCTGTTGCCACCCTCTTCGCCATCATCGATGGTTTGAATGTTTTTCCCCGGTTCATGGTTTGAGCTATTTAGGAGGTTTTGGTGTGTGGTTGTTTTTGTTTAAGAACATAGGGGTTTCGGTTGTTTCGGGTTACCATGGCCATAATATCTCGGTGGTTTTTGTGGCGTTGAGAAAGTTGTTGTGGCTGTTTTGGTAGTTTTAGTGGTGTTTTAAGGATGGTTCTGGTGTCTTGTGCTAGACCCATCATTCTTTTTTGTGTATGTAAATTTTTAGTGCCAGATCCACCATATATGTACTTGTGTGTTTTTGAAGTTAGTTTGTTCAATGTTGTGGTAAAACGACTTAGTAGTCGTAAACCGCCGGTGGTTCTGACTTGATATGTGTTATTTGGGTCTTTGGTGTTTTTTATTTTGTTATTATTGTGGTGTGTTTGATCTTAGTGTGTTTGGTTGTTCGGATTGAACCGGATATGTGTTAATAATTATATTTATGCTTTTCGGTAAGGTCAGACTCATAGCGGCGGTAATGATGTTTGGTTTTTGGGTTCCAACCGGATCTTATGTTCGTTGACGTTTACTGTATTTGCGTATGTTGAGGCAACAAATTTATGAGTATAAGGGTGTGAATTTTGTTTTGTTAGATCTATAAGGTTATAAAGTATTTGGGACAGAGAATGTTACAAATGAGAATTGCTCGCTACAAAAATAGTTATCGGGTACCCGCCGCTGCATTGTGCGGGTACTCTTCTAGTGTATCATAATAGACAAAAGTCAATAAAAAAAAAATTAAAAAATGGTTCTTAACCATAACATATGACGATCCCTGTGCAACTAGCACCAATTATGGATCTTGTCGGGTTTTCTTAGTTGAGAGGCGAGTTGGAGTCTATAAGAAATTTAACGTCGTCGTAGCTAGGTATTTGCTTATTATATTTGAGCAGGCGCATAACAACGAGAATTTTTAGCAAAAAATAAATATATTGGCGATATTGTGGTTAATACTTAATAATTGTGTGTAACGTTTATCCTTATTACATATAATGACAAATAATGTTTTAAAATCAAGTCGTCGATGGATTCTCATTTGGCTAAAAGTTTTTTTAACAATGACATTAACTTAAATGAGCCACCCATTTTCTATTTCACAAAACCTTACAATAAGAAAAGTGTTTAAAAAAAAATGAATATAATAAATAGGGGTGGCTGTGATGCGTAAATGAAATTGAAAGTTACTAAATCTCATATTAATTGAAAAAAATTGTAAAATGTTGTAAAACGTTAAGCTTTAAATTAAAACTTTCAAATAAAATGGTGTCAAATGATGGTTACTAAAAACATTGATTGTAAAGTCTAAGACAGATTTATGAAAATGTTTTGATATAAGAGAAAATATAAAAGCTGATTACTAATACAAAAAAGTATTTTAAGCATTTTTTTTTTTTTTTTTTTTTTTTTTTTGTCTAGTTCTTATTTGAGAGATTTTAAGTAAATATGTTTTCTTTTTATATACAATATGTTTGGGCTAGTTATGTTATTTTTATGCCCAATTCATAAAGGGTGGAAAATCCTCGAATTTCGTAGGGATCACCTATCCCTGTTGGAGATAGGGTGGAGATGTAAAACGATTCTTCGACAAAGATGGGGCGGATGGTGACGAGGAGTGAGAAACGGGAATCGGATGATATATACGATCCCGATATTCCTTGTTCCGTTGCTATCCCTACTAGCATATACATTGCTAGAGTAATTGTAATCCAAAGTGATTTAAATGGTGGTATATTGTATGTAATTTAAGGTTTGCTAACAACAACCCTTAGCACTAAAGTTAGGGGTCTATAGCTAAGTTTATTAATTAAGCTTATGCTTATATTTAGGGTCCGTTTGGTTTATAGGTGGGGTTGGATTAGGATTTGGATTTGAGATAGGTTTAGGAGAGAGAAAATATATTTATTTAAATATATTTTATAATAAATTTAAAATAAAAAATATTTTATATAAAGTAAAAAATGAAAGAATGTGAGAGACTATATGGTGGTCCCATGGGCTTTTGTGTAAACCTAGCTAATGGGTTGGTATTAAATAAAAAGATTATGTAAATATGTCTCATTTATTTGTATTTAATTTGTTGCCTATTTTCTGTAATCAATCCCTCAATCATAGGAGGGTTTGTTGTATTCTTCAATTATATAAAGATCCTCCTATCCCTCAATCAAATCATTGAGGTTGATTTTTACCAATTCTACATGGTATCAGAGCCAGGTTTCGATCCTGAGACCTGTGGGTTATGGGCCCACTACGCTTCTACATGGTATCAGCCTAATTCAAAACAACCCTCCCTCCCTTTCTTTCTCCTCTCTTTCTTTCCATGGCAACTGGCAACTCCTCTTTACCCACAGCCGTTCACCACCCATCTCTAATCAAACTCTCCTCAGCCAACTACTTAGTATGGCGTAACCATATGCATCCACTGGTTGCTTTTCATCATTTATTGCCCCATATCGACGGTTCTTCAGTCCCGCCGCCGGCAACCATAGCCGATGGTGACAACATCTCACCAAACCCAGATCTCGCCACATGGACAACCTTTGATCAAAAGGCCGCTCTCCTCCTTCTTTCTTCTCTCACCGAGGAGGCAGCCTCTGAAGTTCTTGGGCTCACAACAGCCCGTCAGATCTGGTTGGCTCTTGAAAATGCATACAGCAATGCTTCTGTTGAACGTGTTCAATCGTTAAGGGACTCTCTTCGTCAACTCTCAAAAGGTACAAGCTCTGTCACAGATTTTTCTCGAAGGTTTCGTAATATATGTGAGCAGTTGGTTGCCATCGGTCATCCGGTGGCTGAAATTGATAAGTTACATTGGTTTCTATGTGGGCTCGGTCCTTCTTATGAGGTGTTTTCGACCGCAATCCGCGCAGCCAAACCGGCTCCCTTGTTTCGTGACTTAGTGGCTCAGGCAAAGAGTCACGAATTGTTTCTTCAATCGCTCCATGGGACTGCTTCGCCACCGGCTGCATTTCACGCCCAAAACAACCGTGAATCTTCAACGCAGACCCGTGGCCGTGCTTCCTTTCCTCGTGGCAATTCTGCCCGAGGTCGTGGCCGCAACTCCTCTACTCGCCGGCCACCCCACTGCCAGTTGTGTCGCACAACCGGTCATTATGCTTCTGCTTGTTCGAGTTTGCATACCTTTGCTACACAAGCCAACCCATCAGATGAATCCATAGCCAAGGCCTTCCATGCCCAATGCCATGTTACCAATGATACGCCTGATTGGGTTGTTGATTCCGGGGCCACTGACCACATGTCTCCACCACATGAGACACTTCACAACAAGATTCCTTATACAGGTAAACACCAAGTCGTTTTTGGTAATGGAAAGCAATTGCCGATTACTCATACGGCTTCGACCACTATCTCCAATACTATTCCTTTACGCAATGTTCTTATAGTTCCTAATCTCACCCAAAAACTATTGTCAATCAGCAAATTAACTGATGACCATCCGGTTGATGTTTTATTCTCTAAGCATTTCTTTAATATTCAGGATCGGAAAACAAGACAGGTACTCGCTAAAGGAACTTGTGAGAATGGTCTCTAGGTGCTCAAGGAACATCCGAGAGCGTTTGTTGCTGCTAAAGTTTCTAATAAAGCATCTTATGAGTTATGGCATGCTCGTTTGGGCCACGTTTCGTTTGATGTTATTTCAGTTTTGAAAAACTTTGGAGTTTTGTCCTTTACTTCGTTATTACCGAAACCAACTGTTTGTTCCTCTTGTCAACTTGCAAAAGGACAACGTTTGTCTTTTGATTTAAATTAAAGCGTGCTGCTAATCTATTAGATTTGGTTCATTGTGATTTATGGGGTCCCGCCCCTATTACTTCAACAGATGGCTATCGCTACTATGTCGTTTTTATTGATGACTATTCCAGGTTTACGTGGTTTTATCCACTTAAAACAAAGACCGGGTTCTACGCAGTTTTACCCGCCTTTATTAATCTTGTCCAAACACAATGCTCGAGAAAAA
This sequence comes from Chrysanthemum seticuspe, assembly GCA_019973895.1. Classification (NCBI taxonomy): domain Eukaryota; kingdom Viridiplantae; phylum Streptophyta; class Magnoliopsida; order Asterales; family Asteraceae; genus Chrysanthemum; species Chrysanthemum seticuspe. The sequence goes on along the minus strand of BPTQ01000002.1, from coordinate 34,341,437 downwards.
TAAAAACTTTTCAAAGCGATGGCGGCACTGAATTTGTGAACCATACGGTTCGCAAAATTTTTGAAGATAATGGACTTTTCATCGGTTTTCGTTCCCATACACGCCTCAACAAAATGGTCGTGCTGAACGAAAACATCAGCATATAGTGGAGACTGGCCTTGCAATGTTGTTCAATGCTCATGTTCCAGCTTGTTTTTGGGTGGATGCTTTTATTTCGGCTACATACATTATTAACCGCTTGCCATCTTCTATCTTGGACAACAAGTCCCCATTTGAGCTCATATTTCATCAACAGCCCCATTATTCCAATTTTCGGGTTTATGGCTGCCAAGTGTTTCCATATTTACGAGACTACGCTAAACACAAACTTGAGCCTCGTAGTCTCTCATGTGTTTTTATTGGGTACAGTCCCCAACATAAGGGGTATCGATGCTTGGATCCCACAACCTCTCGTGTTTTTATCACTCGCCATGCTCGGTTCAACGAATTATTTTTTCCATTTAAAGACACATCAACCATTTCGGATATTACCACCTTGGATGTAACCACTTTCTTTGATGACCATACTCACCTATTTTCTTCTGATAACAACCCTTCTCCTAAGCACACTCCTACCACCATATCTCCTCAACCCACCCCTTTTTTTTCTAGCCCAAAACCATGTCCATTATGCCCCTCAACCAATACTGATTCACCATCTACTCACGGCCCAAACTGTGATCCTATACCAAACTCACCTCCCATCTCTACGCCCCAATCATCTTCTACCACTGCTACCGAAACACCTCAACCTTCCTCTACCCACACGCCACCAGATACAACATCTTCTACCCCTGCTACCGAAACACCTCAACCTTCCTCTAACCCCACCCCAACCGATACAACATCTTCTACTACTGCTACCAAAACACCTGCCTATACCACTCCATCCGATCCAAATCCAGAATCCTAACCAGTATCTTCTTCCTCTACCCATACCACTCCACCAGAACCAAACCCCAAACCCAGTAATTTACATCGTATGGTCACACGGTCCAAGGCGGGAATCTTTAAACCCAAGCATCAAGTGAACTTTGCTTCGCTTACTACTCATGCTTTACATGTTGCCTTGACCGCTATCACTGAGCCCCGTGGTTTTAAATCGGCTGCCAAGGATCCTAAATGGATGGTAGCCATGGTTGATGAGGTTGAGGCTTTAAAACACAACAAAACTTGGTCCTTGGTTCCTCGTCCTACTCCAGCCAACATTGTCGGATCCAAGTGGGTGTATCGAATTAAATATCACTCTGATGGGAGCATTGAACGCTATAAGGCTCATCTAGTAGCTCAGGGATTCACTCAAATCCTTGGTTTGGACTACTCTCATACATTCAGTCCAGTAGTTAAGGCCTCTACTGTTCGCATTGTCTTATCACTTGCAATATTGCACAACTGGCGGTTACAACAACTTGATGTCAAAAATGCATTTTTAAATGGCCATTTAAAGGAGACGGTTTATATGGAGCAACCTCCGGGTTTTATAAATCAGCAGTATCCTAATCATGTTTGTAAATTGTCAAAGGCCCTCTATGGTTTAAAACAAGCTCTAGGGCTTGGTTTCAGCGGCTAAGCACCTTTGTTCTTTCATATGGTTTCACATGCAATCGTGCCGATACATCTTTGTTTGTTAATCACAAAGATTCATGTATCATGTATCTCCTAGTCTATGTTGATGATCTAATACTAACGGGTAATAATGAAACTGCAATCACTACCTTTATTACTCATCTTCACAATGAATTTGCCATCAAAGATCTTGGGGATTTGAGTTATTTTTTGGGACTTGAGGTTGCTTATACTGATTCTGGCCTCTTTCTTACTCAGTCAAAATATGCCACTGATATTCTTCAGCGAGCGGATCTTTATGATTCCAAACCAGTCAGTACTCCCCTAGCACCTCATGAATCCTTTACCGCTAATGGTTCACCTTTTTCAGATCCGACTCTCTATCGTTCACTAGTTGGTGCTTTACAATATCTAACAATTACCCGACCAGATTTATCCTATGCGGTAAATCAAGTGTCTCAGCTCCTTAATGCACCAACTACTGCTCATTTCCAAGCCGTAAAAAGGATACTTCGGTATGTTAAAGGTACCATCTCCTTTGGTCTTACCTTCATCCGTCCCCGCAAGAATTATATTCTTGGCTACTCGGATGCTGATTGGGCACGCTGTCTTGATACTCGTCGATCAACTTATGGGTACTCAATCTTTCTTGGTGGTAACCTTGTCTCTTGGAGTGCTAAAAAGCAACTCACTATCTCCCGTTCAAGTTGTGAGTCCGAATACCGGGCTATGGCTAACACTGCTGCTGAGATAATATGGATTACTCACCTTCTACGTGAATTGCATGCTTTACCGCCCGATCGGCCTACGCTGCTTTGTGATAACAAAAGTGCTCTTTTTATGACCCAAAATACGGTTTCACACAAAAGAGCCAAACACATCGACTTAGACTATCACTTTATTCGTGAACTGGTCACTTCTGGGAAGCTCTACACAAAGTTCGTTCCAACCAATCTTCAGGTGGCAGATATTTTCACTAAAAGTCTTCCGCGTGCTCAGTTTGAAGTCTTTCGCGCACAGCTTCGTCTTGGACCGCCACCGTTTCGATTGAAGGGGGTATTAAATAAAAAGATTATGTAAATATGTCTCATTTATTTGTATTTAATTTGTTTCTTATTTTCTGTAATCAATCCCTCAATCATAGGAGGGTTTGTTAGATCCTCCTCTCCCTCAATCAAATAATTGAGGTTGATTTTTACCAATTCTACAGTTGGGATTTTAAAAACCTTTCTTGGTGGGTGTTGAAAAAGTAGACATGCTCAACTAAACAACAACTTTTTGGACTCACATCCAAAACCTTTTTATAAACTCGCCAACCAAACGGACCCTTAATAGCGGCTTATAACTTATATATCATAAGCTCATAAGTCTTTGTTAAGTGTTTCACTTGGCTTACAATAGTTGATAAGGTAAAATGACCCAAAAGAATGCATAACATTAAAAACGTGTAATTATTAAATAAGAATATAAAAATATTTTTTGGGTTTTTCTAACATGTGCCCCGGGGGCACATGTTAAGCACACAAAAAGGACGGCGGGACTCACAAAAAAGGACGTCCGGACCCACAAAAAATACACTTTTCAAATAAAATATGTGGGTCCGGACGTCCTTTTCCGTGGGTCCCGCCGTTCTTTTTGTGTGCTTAACATGTGCCCCCGAGGCACATGTTAGAAAAATCCTTTTATATAATATACTTATATAAGCTCACTTCTTAAATATGACACAATGTTTGGGTTTATCAAAACTCTCTCATATAAGTTTATAAGCTCAAACATATAAGATTAGCCAAACACTTAATTATATTTAATTTTGTTATATAAGCTAATAAACTTATAAGCCCTTTTAAAACACCTTTTTAAACAAATGAATTTCATTACGATACCGTCAATGAATGATTCTCATTCGAAAGCAATCTCATAAAAAGTGTAAACAATATCACAAAAAGTATATACACAATTGATGCTTGATTTTGATTGGCTGAATAGTTTGTTGCAACCAATTGTAATAAATTATTAACCTTTTCACCACAACCTTATAATTTATTTAGAGAACAAATTTGTCGTTAGCAAAACTTATAATTTATTTAGAGAAGAAATTGCAACAATATTTAAAGTTACTACACGCTAAAACATTGGTGCCGCGCTGCATCGTCTAAACATCTAAAGTCTAAACAATACGTATTTTGGCCCATCTTATTTGTATATGTTAGATTTGGTTCACGGATGCATAATAGAAGCATTATTAGATCATTTTCTTGCTTATTTGTAATGGTTTCATGTCAATATTAGGCTAATGAAGGCGTGAAAAGAACACCAATCGTTCAAGATGACTACTACAAGGTACTTGCTAATTACGGATGTTTGTTTCATTATTATTATTATTATTATTATTATTATTATTATTATTATAAACATCATTTTATTAGAAACTCGAAAGATTTACTAGAAATTAGTGTGGAGCCGCGAAACAATCTGGGCCCCCACACCTCTAGCTATAGCAAAGCTGATCCTACTAAAAATATGAATAGCAGCACGCGCACCAATATCATTATTATTATTATTATTGTTGTTATTATTATTATTATTATTATTATTTTCCAAATATTGCCACATTAAAATACCTCATGTTATTTCTTTTTCAAATAATAAGAAAGACAATGCTTTTCCTTTGGTCTTGCTTAAACTTCTCAAAATAAGAATTAGAAAAGGTATACCCCTTGTACTTAGAGCATCTAGGATGATCAACTTATACAAAGATTTATACATGTGAAACTCTATCAAATTTATAACATTTTCAAGTTATAAAACTATTTCCACTACAGATAAACCTATCCATAAACATTTCATATCATAAGAAAAACTCAACTTTTTCAAAATATTTAAACTTTGAACATCTTCAAAATCATAAACATATTCATGCCACATAATAGCGTCCATTATTTATACAATGAAGCATCAATAAATTTTAAACCTTTTGATATTATAAACTTACATTCACTATGATATAAACTTATACAACTTTATCAAATGTCTTATATAACAAATGCATCAAATATATTAAAATTCATAAAGAGGTTCAAGAATTAGGACAACTTAATGTCACGTAGACATAAAATAAATGTCCACTATAATTAAAGTAAAACATAAATCTTTTAATCTTTTTGAACCTTTTTATAAACCTACCATGATTGATGCACTAAGCTTAAAATATATACATATGCTATAATTTATGCATCACAATCATTATATATATCAAATTCATCTTTTATCATTTACATTATTAATATGAAACTTATTAAAAAAGAAAAGTAAATAACCCGTTTAAAATTGATGCCATTGTTGCAAAAGTTTCGAGTCAAGACGAGTTAATGGTAAATTGTAAAAATATTTCATTTAATTACACGAAAAACTTAATTTAAATATCGCAATTATATATATATACTAATTGTCGGGGAAGAAAACAGTAACAAGCCAAACATTAAATGCAAAGTTTCCCAAGTTGGCAAAAACAGTCTCTGAGGTTCAAGTGGCGCTGCAAAGTAAGTCCAAACATTAAATGCAAAGTTTCACAACTTGGCAAAAACAGTCTCTGAGGTTTAAGTGACGCTGCACAGTAAGTCCTGTAGCATAAATTGCTAACTATAGCAACTTGGCAAAATTAGTCCCTAGAATTTAAGTGTCGCTACAAAGTAAGTCTTTTGAAGTTAATCCCGCTGCATCGCGCGGGTTTCCACACTCGTAATAACTATTTGTCATTATAAAATTTATTGCTCTGCACGCTTACTCGTATTAATATAAAAGAATAAATTACAACATTCATTATGTGGCTTCGTTTGACTGACAAAGGCTTGTTCTATTGACCCAAAAAGCGTACATTTTGTCAATAACTAAATTACTTACCATTCGTCCGTGTCACTAATAACCATCAAATCCTTGCATATGCGTTGCACGTAAGGGTAAAATGATCTAAGTTCTAGCTTCATGTTTTAAGATCTTAAATACTGTTAGAATACTTCATCTAGTTAGAGTGCTAGGTATCGTTTGATGTCGTGGGTGGTGCCATGAGAAAAAATGATGTCACCTCAACATTTTTTTCATATGACAGCAGTTTTAACTATGGCACCGAAACCATCATCTCTAGTAAAATTGTAATGCCTTGGAATAAAGTGGTGCCATAGTAAAAAAGAAAAAAGAAAAAAAAATAGTTTATCTAAGTTCTCAACTTAAAAACAAGGTACAAATAGGGGTGTAGACGAGCCGAGTACTACCAAGCTCAAACTCGACACGATTACTAAAACTTGAGCTCGAAACTCGACTCGAGCTCGGCTCGAGCTTTGGATTTCAAGCTCGTGCTCGGCTCGTCATCTCAAACTTGAGCTCGATTATTTACACACTTAAAGCTCAATCTCGATGAAAATTTGGCATATCAAGCTCGACTCGACTCAATTTTTGACAATTACGTAAATACTTGTAGATAAAAGAGTCAAAGTGTAATATCATTGAAGCTCGATAAGGGCTCGAGAGCCTCACGAGCTAAGTATTTGCGAGCTCGAACTCGACTCGAAAGTGTGCTCGAGTAGCTCGAGCTCGACTCGTTTATATCGAGTAGTTTACGAACCGATCTCAGATAGCTCGCGAGCTATCTCGTCTTGTTTACACCCCTAGGTACAAAGCATATTTGTAAAAATCTATAACCATAGGGCTTACACTATTTTGTTGTAGAATAGTGAAAAATTGAAAATGCCAAATAATATATATACTCATACCAAGAGACTAGATAAAAAGAAAATAAACAAAATAGTCAAAAAGTAAATCAAAGCCAAATATGACCATTCACACCCAAAACCCACCTGCTTTTTTCTTCACTTCTTTTTCATGTTCTTCTCCTCAGCTTCTTCTTACTTCAACTACAAAGATCAGCAATTAAACAAAACAAACACACAAATAAACACGAGACACACAAACACATAAACATAAAAACCAAAAAAAAAAAAAAAAAAATCCTACCGCGTGGGCCGGTGGTGGTGGCGCGAGAGGCTAACAGCCGAGGTCCGGTATGGTTTGTGACGTCGTCGATTGGTGCCGTCGGCCATGGCTTGGGCCATCAACCACTTTACCGAAGATATTGACCAAGGGCCCGATAATGAAGGTACCAAACCTACATAATAAACAATCCTTCAAACACAAATATGTCTCAAACAATTCTAAAAACAAAGATGACGTCAATGGTGGATTTTGCTGACGATGTTGATAGATTTGATTTGATATGAGTTTGGTTAGAAATTTTAGAGTTATTTACTGAGATTTATGATAGTATAAAAAAATCACGATACAAGTTTTGTATAGGCAGGATTGATGATGGTGGTGGTCGTGTCAGCATTGATGACAAGTTGATTATGGTGATGGTTGTGTGTTTATGAAGAAGTGGGTATGGTGGTGTTTGTGTTCTTTTGAAGAAGTTGGTGAATGTGAAAATGGTTGTGGATTTTGAATGTGATGGTCGTCAAGGCTGGATGGCAAGGCATTCATGAGCCATTCACCTTGCATGCCCACTCACGAGCTACTCCATGCCCACCCTTACCACTCACGCATGAATCACGCTATTCAAGGCAAATTACGATGACTTGCTCATCTTATTGATTTGTGTGAAGCAAGTGTTTTGTGTGTGTTAAAAAGAAAAAAAAAGAAAAAATTAAAGTGAGTGGGAGTGAGTGCTTTGTCCACAAAAAAGTGAGTGGGAGTGAGTGGAAGAGAGAAGAGAGAGAAAGCTGATGTGGCGCTGAGGTGTAAGGTGTAGGGCTGAGCACCGAAGGTTCAAAACCAAACCGGACCGACGAAACCGACCGAACCGACAAAAACCGAACCGGACCGACAGCCCGTCAGTTCGGTTTCGGTTTCAGGTTTTACATGCTTTCGATTTCGGGTCGGTTCGGTCCGGTTCGGCCCAAACCGACAAAAACATGCCAAAATACACCTAGACCTACAAAACCGAACCGAACTGACAACATTCGGTTCACGTTTTTCATGGTTTGCGGTCTTCGGTTTTCTCGGTTCGGTTCGGGTCGGTTTATGACGCTCAGCCCTAGCAAGGTGAGTGGGTACTCTCCTTGCCTTCCGGCCTAAGACTGTGTTATGGTGACGACAAACATGATCATCAATTAAGGGGGTGTTTCTTTTTTCTATATGGGGAGGATATATATGGGTCTCACGTCTAATTTAGCCTCTTAGTGGAAAGGATGTCTATTTTTTTGCCTTTTGGATATAGAGAAAGTAAGGGAAATATGTGAGCTGATCCGTGCAAAACCGTCAAGTTTTCTCACGCAAGCTGACCACTTGTGAATGGCCAACTGTAAGAAACTTAAAACAGCTTAAGCACAAATGCAATGAAGATCTGAGGAGTATAGGGTTTCCCCGGGTCGTTATGTCCCAGCGAGCTATGCAATGGATTACCAAACGTAAAGTGATCGAGAAATTTGAACAGAAAAAGGGATCTGAATTGATTATAACTACAGAAAAAGTCAACAAATTACAGAGGCTTAAATGCAAATTAAAGGAAATTAAAAAGATAAAAAATATTAAATAAACGCTATCACTATTTGCAAAATGATGTTTTTGTTTTTATATTTTTATAAAACTTAATTAAAAACTACGTAGCGTACAATAGAAAAAGTGAAACTTACACAATATTAACCCTAAAAATATGAAAATGATATTTTTACAAACCTAATGATAAAAGAAAATTTATAGAAAAAGAAAATTATTTTTACAACTATTTAATTAATTATTATTAATTAAAAACTATTTTTAACTAATAAATAATAGCTTATAATACAAGAAAATATGAAATAAAGCTAGAAAAATAAAATTAAGACTTAGAAAAATCTAAAATATCAAAAAAGAATTTTCAAAACTATTTTTGTATTTTTCTGATTATTTTTGTATTTTCTAGGAATTAAAAACTATTAAAAACTAATTAAATTACTTAAAAATACAAATTTAACTAAGAAAAATCTAAAAAAATATTTTTTTGGCTTTTTATATTTATCTTATCTTAAGAAAAATGAAAAATTATTTTTTTGGAACTTTTCTTAATTAATTGCAATAAAAGCTAATTAAAAATGCTTAAAAACTAATTAAAATTAAGAAAAATAGCAAATTGACTTAGAAAAATCTGAAAAATTCAAGATAAGCTTAAAATAATATTTAGAATCTAAGAAAAATGGAAAATCAGATGGTTGTGTGTAGGAAAATGCAACTGCTATGCAATGTGCTTATAAATAAGCACTTGAATAAGCCAAATGAAAACAACAAGCCACCAACTTTTCACAGAAGCTCTAATATGCTATATGTACCCAAATGCAACTAAAAACAACAAGTTTCAACCTCTGGATTACAAGCTACCAAGATTTGATGTTAAGAGATTATAAGCTAAAACAGTTTTCAGGTGCTACTTTAGAGCTTAAGTACAAGATACAAAATAAGCTGAAATTTAAAAACAGATGAAGGAACCTACAAAAGACCTGGCTGGGAGCTTATAATCCAAAGCTGAGACTTGGACAAGCTCAAATGAGCTTGTTGCAAGCTCTGCAAATGGCCTGCACACACTCAGTTAATACTGAGTGTGTGCACAGGGCATATAAGGCCCAAATGCCAAGCTCATTTGAAGCTTAAAAATAATCACAAAAATCTGTAAAAATGGTAATAAAGAAATAGACCAGTTGAACTTTATACACCCATAATTTCAATTGATTTGGTTCAAGAATGAGTCCATGAAAATTCCTTCTAGATGGGCTTAAAACAGGTTTTTACACTTTGATTTTTTTGAAGTAAATTTGAAATGTTGACTTAGGTGAGATTTGAGCTCAATTTTTGGACTGATATAGATGTTAATAGATGAAGTAAAGCTGATGCAAGCAATGTCCTTGAATTCTAAGCACAAAACAAGTGATTTGATTTTCAAAAATCCAACAGTTAAGACAGTGAGACAGATTTTGTGGAGTTTTGACTTTCAGTGTTAGCAAGCACAAGACTAAGACAGATATGAGTATGTATTAGCTAAACAAACCTAAAGCAATAAGGCTTAACCACTGCACACACCTCTAATGCAGATATGACAGCAATTCCAAACACTCCTTATTTAACTGATTTGTAATAAAAACTTACCTAAACACTGAACCAACTAACATAATTGATTAAACTGAGTGACATTAACCTAAATACAACCTAATGAACAGATTAGAACTAGTTATAACTACAAAAAACAGATAATGCAAAGTGACTTGAAATTAACTTACAAACAGTCCTTAGCCACTATGGCTTGAAACCTGTGAAACCAGGACCACTACCTATTCTAAACCAACCCAATGACTTTAAATCAACCCAATTTCATGGCTGCTTCAACTCATTGCCAACTCCATTTCCATTTCCAAGACCAAATCAACCTTGTTTGACTTTCTTTGACCAAAGTTCAAATTTACTAGAAACTTAAATGAGAGCTTATCAAAGGCTGTAATAAACTCACATAAACCTGTTTGAGCTTAAAAATAAGCTAATAAAAGCCTGTATATAAGACTTTGACTTGGAAGTTTGAAACAGTGGACATAAAATGAGAATTGTAACAACAAACTGAAATTGATGCTTGAAATGAGTTTCAATACACTTAAATACTTTAAGTTGATACAAATTAACAAAAGATTACAGGTTTTATACTAAACTAAAAGCTTTAAGATAAGAACGACATTAAAGATAAAATAAAATACTACAAGACTACTCCTTGCTTCTTCTCTTGCTTCCTTTTTATACCCAAACTCTTTCTCTCTCTATTCTGATTAATTCCCATCATTTTCTCAGCCATTGGATTGATAAAACTGATCATGGCCATTGAATCAAGTTTTGGCGCCAAAACTAGATTTTAACAGTTGGGGTTGAGTGAGGGGGGGGGGAAGTGCATTAAATGCATCTTGGATGTTAGTTGAGGTGGGGGGAACATGGAAAGTGGGTTTTGAGCTGGGGGGATGGGTGCTTGTGTGTTGCAGGCAAAGCAGTTGGAGGGGAAGACTTTTGGCGGGTTGGGTGGTTTGACCACTTGGTTTGACCGGGGTTTAATAATAAAGGGGGGGGGGTCCAAAATGTATTGACAGGGGGTCCAAGTTGCTTATGACCAGGCCAAAAGGTGCTAAAGGGGTTTAATAATCAAGGGGCCTTTGTGTAAATTCTGAAAATTGAGGGACCTAAGCTGCCAATTCATCAAAGATGTTTCAAGGGACCAAAAGTGACAATCTCAAAAAGTACAAGGACCAAACTTGCCATTTTCAAATTTCCAGGGGCCATTTTTGCCAAATTTCAAACTTGAAGGACTAATTTTGTAATTTCTCAAAACTTTTGATATTTTTCACCAAAGGACTAATTTTGACAACTTATGATTTTAAAACGACCTTTGGTGATTTTTCTTTTGAAATTATGTGCTCAGGGACTGTTTTTGACAACTTTTGAAACTTGGGGGACTGAAACTGCCAATTATGCAAACTTAGCTCATTTTTCATCTGATTTTGAACATTTTGCATCTGAAACATATAAAATGCAATTTTGGAATATTTTCAGTATTTTGATGCATTTCTGAGCATTTTTAGACGTTTTGCAGTTCAGATTTGACTAAAAATGATGAGTATTTACACACTCATCAATCCCCCACACTAAACTATTGCTAGTCCCTAGCAATCTTTTGAGAAAAACTTAATGGATTTGAATCTCTTTACCAAAAGCCATTACTTCTGGAGTAGCCAAATGTTTCAGTTCAAGTAAGAACCATGGTACACCGATAACCATGTGATTTTGAGCAAACCACCAGCTTCCAACGGATTTGATTTGTCTTTACCAGAAGCCGTTTGCTTATGGACTAGCCAACTCTTAGATAAATTATCAATATTATCTTTGGTGAGTCGATTACCAATTATGGTTTTTCCACTGCCTTTACCACAAGCCATAAACTTGTGGGCTAGCCAACTCTTCACTTTTAAGGATATGGTGAGCTGAATACCATACAATTTTGGGCAAATTGCAAGCCGTCAACGGATTTGAGATATCTTTACCAAGAGCCGTTTGCTCCTGGATTAGCCAATCCTTTTGTTTATTAGACAAGGCGGACTGATAACCAATTGAGTAAGTGTAGAACACTTACTCCAAAAAAAAAAATTTTTGGCCAAAAACGGGGGAATTAGGCGGTATAATTACATGATAAAATTCGTGAGAATTCCCCCCCACACTTAGAAATGAATATTGCCCTCAATATTCAAAGTACCGGCGGTTATGCCGAAACAAAGAACGTGAAAGGGAAATACTACGGCCATTATTTAGAAAAGTTTTTTTTTTTTTTTTTTTTTTTTTTTTTTTTTTTTTTTTTTTGAAAACATTTATATACACAACATGTGGGGCAACCCCCCCCCCCCCCCCCACACTAGGGTGGTAGAAAGATAGAAAGAAGTCAGAAATATGGGTGAAAACCCATATGGCATGCTACTGTTTTTGATTCCCGAGTCGCTAGCTTGACTCGACCCCGGATTCATTTGTTCATGGGGAAAGTAACGTGGAAAACCAATCTCGATCGGACTTTCGTTCACAATGTTAATGAACATATGAACATCAGAAAGTTCCACACCGACGAGATATAACCGCGGTATTGTTAATAGTAGAAACTATAAAGGATGATACCGGGGTCAAAGATGGTGTCCTCATTCCCGAAAGAGAAAAAGGAAAGAGCAACCACACCATCTGTGAAGAATGGAATAAAGACGTACATGAAAATGCAAGTCCATTCCTCAGCAGAGAGAAGCAAATCACCAGTTTTGACATCTTTAAGCTTAAACTTGAAGCTTAGATGGTGATAGTCAATAAGATGTCCGGGAGGGAGGGTGGGAAACGGTTCTTCAATCAACAGATTTTCCAGAAAAAGGATGTCTCCCTCTGGATCAAGGTAAGTATTATCAATTCCCGTTGGAATTGACTCATCACTAAGAAATGCATCGACTTCATTCCAAAAGTTGTCATCTTCCTCATCAGGAGTGAGAGAAGGGATGGAAGAGTCGGGAATAAGACTAGAAGATGATGGATCATTTTTGAGCAATTCATCAATGGGAAGGATGTCTCCCATTGGATCACAAACATCATCATCCAATTCTGATGAAACTGAAGAAAGTTTGGTTTCATCCACAGAGTTAACAAACTCGATGCGACAAACTGATTCCGGAGGTGGGACAAGTGGTGTGCTCTTAGAGCTAGCAGTTTCCACCACTTCCGATGAAGTCTCCGATTCTAGATCATCATCATCATCAAGAACACTCTTGACTTCCCTGGTACAGCTTTCAAACCATTTGTTTGAACCAGGGGTAATTTTCAAAGCTTTGAGCTCAGCACGTTTTTGGTGACTCGTTTTAACCGTGAAATTTGAGAGTGTTGCATTGAATCTTTCAGATCTTTGATCAATTGTGGCAACACCCTGTTTGAACAGAGGTTTGGAGTTCTGGTTGATATTCAATGTGAGCTCTTCGTTGTCAACCCGTATGGTCAACTCTTCAGCAAACACATCAATCAGAGCACGACTCGTTCTCAAGAAAGCTCTCCCTAAGATGAGGGGAACTCTAGGATCTGCATCGAAGTCTACTACAACAAAGTCAGTAGGAAAGTGAAACTTTCCCACTTTCATCACGACATCCTCGGCTATCCCAAGTGGACGAGTTATGGTACGGTCCGCTAGCTCGAGTGTCATACAAGTGGATGAAAGTTTAGGAAGAGACAGTTTCTTCCATACTGAGAGTGGCATGAGGTTAATGCTAGCGCCAAGATCGGCCAAGGCGGAGCATTGAACCATCCCCAAGAAATCACACAGGATTAGAAATCTGCCAGGGTCTTCAAGCTTTTTGGGAAGCTTCTTGAGAAGGACCGCTGAGCATTGCTCATTGAGAGGAGTTTTAGCCATCTCAGATAGCTTATCTTTGTTGGTCAGTAAGCCTTTAAGCGTGGATGCAAATTTAGGCATTAGAACGAGAGCATCAACGAAGCTTATATCAAAGTGAAGCTCATTGAAGATTTGGAAAAATTTTTCCATTTGCTCTTTGTTTTTGTCTTTGAGCTTCTCATCATTCATTCTTGATGGGTAAGGAAGCTGACTAGACTTTTGAGCCGGGATGGAAGTATTTTCTGGCTCAGAATTTGTCTTCGGAACTTCGGGTTCCGGACTTAAAGCTTGGACTACCGAAGGTGGGACGTGTGCGGTACTTCGTGGGCTTGAGAATTGCACCTTGTCCGTTGTCTCCTTGGTAACTTGACTCAATGCTACATGAGGAGGGGGCATTGGAGTCGAAGGTCCATTGTGCGTCTTACCACTACGAGTGGTGACGGCTTTCAACTCGGCATTGGGATTAGGAATTGTATTGCTTGGGAGTCCTCCAGAAGATGATGAAGCTTTGTTCATATTCATGTTCATGAAACTGCTCATCATATTCTTTAACTCATTTGTCTGCCGAGACATTGTGGTATCAATTTCCTTTTTAAGCTCAACTCTCATGTTATTGATCTGAGTTTGCATTGATCGTATGTTTGACTCAGTAATTTTCATGAAGTCATTTGGCATGGGAGCTTGAGGAGGTTGTTGATAACTTTGATGATTAGGAGCTTGATATGGTTGGTTGAAATTGTTCCGGTTTTGATTGAAATTTTGAGAGTTATTGAAATTTTGTCCTTGATTTAGAACAAAGCGATTTTGATTGCCATGGTTTTGCACAGGAGGAAAACCAGGTGGTGTCATACCGCTAGGTGCACGGTAGTGAGGATCAGCCTGTGGTCGGTATTGATTGTGGTTTACCGAAGCTACGGGAGCTTGGTAAAAGAAAGCATCGGTTGCTTGACAATCATAATACGCGTGTGGACCACTACAAGTTTCACACACCTTGTTTACGGCTTTGACTGGTTCTGGCTTATGAATTTCGCTTTTGATTTCCTTAACATCCTTAATCATACAACGGATGGCATCCGTTAGAGCGGCTATCGGAGCGGCTAACTCAGAAGAGTTATTGGATGAAGGAGCAGGAGTATTAGGAGTATTGACTTTGTTGCGAGAAATAGGAACTTTTGATTTTTGCTCGTAAATCTCAATCACATCTTTAGGTCTACGATTCAAGATATTACCGCCTGCGGCTGCATTCAAGGAATCTTGATCGTTACCGTTCAACCCATTGTAAAAGATATTGACTTGTTGAAGCTCCGTGAATTCATGATGGGGGCATTTCCTGAGGAGATCTTTGAATCTCTCCCATGCCTCTCCAAAGTTTTCATCGAAATTTTGACGAAATCCAGAAATTTCATTTTTAAGATTAGTCGTCTTTGATGGAGGAAAGAAATAATTCACAAACTTTTGAACAAGATCCTCCCAAGTTTCGATAGATCGAGGGGGTTCTTTTTCCAGCCAAATCCGGGCTGTCCCCTCAAGTGAGAATGGGAAAAGCATCAACTTGATGACTTTTTGTGGTACATCCTTGAAATTGATAGTTGAAGTCAACTTGTTAAACCAACGGATGTGTGCATACGGGTCTTCACGATCAAACCCGTGGAATTGATTTGTAGATACAAGTGTGATCAATGTGTCTTCAATTCGAAGTGATCAGAATTGATTACTGGTAAAACGATGGCATCTCCATAACCCTCGGTGGGTGTCTGGAGCATTTCCGCCATAGTACGTTCGTCTGCCATATTGACTTAGAAAAATCTGAAAAATTCAAGATAAGCTTAAAATAATATTTAGAATCTAAGAAAAATTGAAAATCAGATGGTTGTGTGTAGGAAAATGCAACTGCTATGCAATGTGCTTATAAATAAGCACCTGAATAAGCCAAATGAAAACAACAAGCCACCAACTTTTCACAGAAGCTCTAATATGCTATATGTACCCAAATGCAACTAAAAACAACAAGTTTCAACCTCTGGATTACAAGCTACCAAGATTTGATGTTAAGAGATTATAAGCTAAAACAGTTTTCAGGTGCTACTTTAGAGCTTAAGTACAAGATACAAAATAAGCTGAAATTTAAAAACAGATGAAGGAACCTACAAAAGACCTGGCTGGGAGCTTATAATCCAAAGCTGAGACTTGGACAAGCTCAAATGAGCTTGTTGCAAGCTCTGCAAATGGCCTGCACACACTCAGTTAATACTGAGTGTGTGCACAGGGCATATAAGGCCCAAATGCCAAGCTCATTTGAAGCTTAAAAAAAAATCACAAAAATCTGTAAAAATGGTAATAAAGAAATAGACCAGTTGAACTTTATACACCCATAATTTCAATTGATTTGGTTCAAGAATGAGTCCATGAAAATTCCTTCTAGATGGGCTCAAAACAGGTTTTTACACTTTGACTTTTTTGAAGTAAATTTGAAATGTTGACTTAGGTGAGATTTGAGCTCAATTTTTGGACTGATATAGATGTTAATAGATGAAGTAAAGCTGATGCAAGCAATGTCCTTGAATTCTAAGCACAAAACAAGTGATTTGATTTTCAAAAATCCAACAATTAAGACAGTGAGACAGATTTTGTGGAGTTTTGACTTTCAGTGTTAGCAAGCACAAGACTAAGACAGATATGAGTATGTATTAGCTAAACAAACCTAAAGCAATAAGGCTTAACCACTGCACACACCTCTAATGCAGATATGACAGCAATTCCAAACACTCCTTATTTAACTGATTTGTAATAAAAACTTACCTAAACACTGAACCAACTAACATAATTGATTAAACTGAGTGACATTAACCTAAATACAACCTAATGAACAGATTAGAACTAGTTATAACTACAAAAAACAGATAATGCAAAGTGACTTGAAATTAACTTACAAACAGTCCTTAGCCACTATGGCTTGAAACCTGTGAAACCAGGACCACTACCTATTCTAAACCAACCCAATGACTTTAAATCAACCCAATTTCATGGCGGCTTCAACTCATTTCCAACTCCATTTCCATTTCCAAGACCAAATCAACCTTGTTTGACTTTCCTTGACCAAAGTTCAAATTTACTAGAAACTTAAATGAGAGCTTATCAAAGGCTGTAATAAACTCACATAAACCTGTTTGAGCTTAAAAATAAGCTAATAAAAGCCTGTATATAAGACTTTGACTTGGAAGTTTGAAACAGTGGACATAAAATGAGAATTGTAACAACAAACTGAAATTGATGCTTGAAATGAGTTTCAATACACTTAAATACTTTAAGTTGATACAAATTAACAAAAGATTACAGGTTTTATACTAAACTAAAAGCTTTAAGATAAGAACGACATTAAAGATAAAATAAAATACTACAAGACTACTCCTTGCTTCTTCTCTTGCTTCCTTTTTATACCCAAACTCTTTCTCTCTCTATTCTGATTAATTCCCATCATTTTCTCAGCCATTGGATTGATAAAACTGATCATGGCCATTGAATCAAGTTTTGGCGCCAAAACTAGATTTTAACAGTTGGGGTTGAGTGAGGGGGGGGGGGGGAAAGTGCATTAAATGCATCTTGGATGTTAGTTGAGGTGGGGGGAACATGGAAAGTGGGTTTTGAGCTGGGGGGATGGGTGCTTGTGTGTTGCAGGCAAAGCAGTTGGAGGGGAAGACTTTTGGCGGGTTGGGTGGTTTGACCACTTGGTTTGACCGGGGTTTAATAATAAAGGGGGGGGGGTCCAAAATGTATTGACAGGGGGTCCAAGTTGCTTATGACCAGGCCAAAAGGTGCTAAAGGGGTTTAATAATCAAGGGGCCTTTGTGTAAATTCTGAAAATTGAGGGACCTAAGCTGCCAATTCATCAAAGATGTTTCAAGGGACCAAAAGTGACAATCTCAAAAAGTACAAGGACCAAACTTGCCATTTTCAAATTTCCAGGGGCCATTTTTGCCAAATTTCAAACTTGAAGGACTAATTTTGTAATTTCTCAAAACTTTTGATATTTTTCACCAAAGGACTAATTTTGACAACTTATGATTTTAAAAGGACCTTTGGTGATTTTTCTTTTGAAATTATGTTCTCAGGGACTGTTTTTGACAACTTTTGAAACTTGGGGGACTGAAACTGCCAATTATGCAAACTTAGCTCATTTTTCATCTGATTTTGAACATTTTGCATCTGAAACATATAAAATGCAATTTTGGAATATTTTCAGTATTTTGATGCATTTTTGAGCATTTTTAGACGTTTTGCAGTTCAGATTTGACTAAAAATGATGAGTATTTACACACTTATCATGAGCCCAAGTATAAAAGAAATATTATTATATACCCTTCTCTCCCCATATAGAAAAAAGAAACACCACCTAAGTGTCACATCAGTTTCTTTTTCCACAACCAACATCATCATCAAAATAGTGTAACAGAACTAAGGGTGAGCATATGACCCGAACGGACCGGACCGACCACATTCGGTCCGGTCCGCAGTCTCGGCTTTTGGGCTAATTGGTCCTCGGTCCGGTCCAAAACCGACGAATTTGGCCTTGTTGGACCGGACCGACCGGACCGGTCCGGACCGACCACATTCGGTCCGGTCTCGGTCTAGGGTTTATGTCGAAATCGGTTTTCGGTCCGATCCGGCCTTGGCCAGTCCGGTCCGGTTTTTGGACCATGCACACCCTTAAATAGAACTACAAACATCACCCAAGCTTCAATTTTTTTCATTTTATTTTATTATAAATACTAAAATTAAAATTTAATTGACGTTAAAAAGTATTAATGTACATTAATAATTAAAATATGATAAATACATTTTAGTAAAAATTTAAAACTTAAACTATCGTCTAAATTATATTTCGTCTTAATTTGATGCTTCATCTCCACCACTTTTTCATGTTGTTTTCCGCTCAAATGCTCATCGGGACTTGTATAGAACAAAATGTCATTTTTTCGTTATTTGTTCTTGTTGAAAGTTGAACATCTGGCGTAATAGCTCAAGAAAGCCTTGGTGCGTACTTTTTTTCATGAATTTACATTTTTCACTTCTTTATCCTCAAAAAGAGATTTGATCTTCCTTCTTTTGAGAAAAGATACCCGAGTGGGCGTTTGTCCATTTATCATCCATCAAGATCAATATTACGATAGAATAGACGAGGATGACGCCTTCTTCTTAGCTTTGTCTCTGCTATTGGTTGAACTTCTCGCACATCCTCTTGCTCATAATCATCCACTTCATCATTGAGATTAAAAACACCATGTGCCGAGTTTGATGTATTGAATGAGGTGGATTCCAGTGTCTTTGAATTTTTGATTGAACCTTTGGTTTTCTAAAAGTTTAACATTTTTATCTCTTGCCATTTTTTTCTTTCAAATTTTACACGGCTCAACAAGTGTGAAGTGGTTTTCATACATTTGACGATATTTAGATATTTCCTTCGAACACTAGTTGCTCACTTGGCCGACGCTCGTTCCTTCTAGTAGCATTATTGTAAGTCGCACAAAATTGACCAACTTTAGTACGAATCTGCGATTTTCATTTGCAGTTGAGGGCATCGTTGCCTCTTGTAAATTCCCCCATTTCTTCTCAAAGTATGTTAGTATTTCCTTACAAAACCCATGACATTTTTGCACATCCCCTTTGGCACTATTTTCGGACAAGATGACCCATGCTTTACACCAAGTCATATCTTCTGTCTGAGTCCATGAATCTTTTGCACCATCTCATTTTTTTTACGTCTTCTCGACGACTTCTTTTTGACGATAGAGACCTCTTCAACAAGATAGTCTTCCTGAATGAGATCGGAGGGACCATCTGAAGCTTGAGTTGGAGAATAATGTTGTTTCACGTGCTCTAAGCCTGGCCCGCAAGCGATGAAGAAGATTGGCCACAATCTGTCGATTTGTTTTTCGCCCCCAATGAGATAGGGATCCAGTTTTCTACTTATTGAAGGGAGTTCTAATGATAGTAGCGTAGGCCTAGCTGGGAACTCAATGAGACTTTCCATCTTTTTTATTCGATTTGTTGTCACCCGAAATGAAAGAAAACAAACTAGTTCACGTAGAATGAAGGCTACACACCGACGCTCTCTAAACCAAACAAAGGATCCAAATCTTCTACGACTTTAACATTAAAAGGTGAAATCAGAGAATTTTTTTGTGTTGGGTATATTGGTGGTGACGATGAATCACGGTACAAGGGTGGTGTGACAAAGTATATATTTGTGGACGATACAAAGTTTTTTGTTGTTGTTGGTGGTGGTGGTACATTTTTTGGTTAAATGGATGTATGAACGGACAGTTTGAGTAAATAGGTTGTTGTTGTTTTTGTTGTTGTGGTTCGTATACGAAGTTTGCAAGTTGAAAATTAACATCTTATGAGTGACCCAATTGAAATTTGGAATTAGGCGGTGGAACGTTTTGTTGGCGACGCGTTTTTGGTGTTTTTGTTTTGGGAACCTTTTTTACATAGTTTTTGAGTTTGAGAAGTGTAGAATGTATAACAAAGTATGTGTTCAGAAGTAGGAACAAAAAGAGTATTGGGTATTTATAGTGATAACATTTGGGAGTTATGGACGAACAATGCATTTTTTCATTCATAGGAAAAGTTTGTTGCTAACGCAAACAAACGATGTAATTTAGACTTCTAAAATAATAATAATAATAATAATAGTAATAATAATAATAAATTAACTACAATTAATGAATAAAAACATAGAGGGGTAAAAGTAGAAAACATAATTTCGTTAAAGAAAGGAGTAAATGGTCGTTGCTTGTGTTTGCACGCATTTATTTTAAAAGAGACTTGTCGTATGTTTTTCGTGGTACAACGACTAAAGCAGATGTATAACCGGATTTAAGAGTGAGAGAGTTATTTGAAATCGTCTATGGAGTTATGTATTTTATGTTTGTTTACAACAAATGGAGTCTTGGGATTTATTTACACCGACTTTATTTATACATAAAATTTGGCTTGGTAACCAAAACAAATATCAGCTACATAAAAGTCTGAATTTCAATTGAACAACCCCCCTTATTTTAGGTCTCCATGTTTGTTCCGTTAATAATTATATGCATGTGTAGACATATTTTTCATGTAGGAAAAAATATTTAAATGGGAAAATATGTTAAATGAGTAATATGTTAGAAGGTTTAGATAACTAATTGCATTATATCTTATAAATGATGACACTTTATATATAATATTGCTTAATGAAATGCTTCATTATATAATTTCGCACAGGGCCATCAAAATTTTCGTCGATTCATGAGACGGCCCTGAGGATTCCAAAATCGGTTTAAAAGTGTGATACGATTTAGAAATTGTTTCTAAAAGTGGCTCAATAAGTTTCTTTTATATAATACACTAAACTAGGAAATTATTAATGAAATTTGCACTAAAATGATTCAGGTACAAACTTAAATATTTGGAGTTGCATTAATGATCGTAGGTTGTGTAGGCTCGCATGAGTTCACTGTAGAAATCAGAGTGAGAATGAATATATTAATCACATTAACTATAACTAACATATTACAATACATTAAATAGAAAAGACAAAACCCTAACTATTAAAAGGGCCTAAACAAGTAGGCCAGACCTATAGGCCTTTGTAATCTAACATCCTCTCTTAAACTCGCAATGCTGCAATGGTAAACATTGAGAGTTTGCCAAACATAAACTAAACTAAAACTGGAGAACAAACAAAGAAACTAGAGTGTTCGGAGTGCAAACTCGGTACTAAACGGTGTCTCGATCCAATGCAATCCAAATTGTAACAAGGCGACCAAAGTCAAGTCTTAAACAGACATACAAAATTCATTGCGAAACCAAAATGAGAGCAACATAAATACGGAGATGAATAAGAGTAGAACAGACATAACCAAGTTCAGATTCAGACAAATACAAACATGTGCAGAGCAAAAAATCAGGTAGGGGAAAAGAGTAGAACAAGCAGACAGGTGCACATGCAGAACTAGAGTAGAGACACACAAATCAGAGAAGAACCATAGCACATTCAGGCAGACAGACAAAGACATAGCAGATTCAACAAACATGTGTAGACAGAGTAGATTCAGGTAGACGGAACCAAACAGATGTTGAACCATAGTATAGCCAGACGTAATTAAATGCAGAACCAGGAAGAATCAGGGTGAAACCAAGCGAAACTAAAAGATGTTCTTGATGCCGAGATGCTACACATAAGTACTCAAGATGTAGTCGGATTAGTTAAGACTGTAACATCACCAATGCAAAACCAAACCAACCAACGACAATCCATTACAACCCGGTGCAAATACCAGTAAAAATACCATTAAATGCTAATCCTTCCTAAAATCGATGTAAATAACAATACCAATTACAAATGCCGATAACATACAATAAGCAAGAACTAGTTACGAAACTAGTAATCATGCGAACCAAACAATGGAAAATATAAGGCGTCCAATAACCACAAGAACGTGTGGCACCAAAATAAATCACATTACTAGAACCAATATTTACTAGTACGAATAAAATAACAAAAAGTCAAATGAACGAATTTTTTTGGGTGCAAAGGTGAATATATTTTATTAAAACAAAGAAATCATACTACATACACAATAGAGGAGTAGACATGCCTATCCTATACTAAAAAGACCAACAGAAACAATGCTAACAATTGAAACTATCTCAAACAAACTATCTATATCTGATATCTCACTAGCTAGATAATCAGATATGCTTCCATAAGAGACTTGCAATAAAACCAACATACTGCATTCTCAATTCACCTTGTAATGCACCATATACCATCTAACTACATTTCCATCTTACCTCACTTACCATTGATCATTCATCCTGCCGCTACAATGACCAAGGGAAGTAAAGGTTAATGGCTTCGTTAAGAACCATTCCCCCTCCACTCAAGGGCTATGCCAACTATGCTACATTTCCATCTCACAAATGGCTTCACACAGTTGGGAACGCACACCTTGATTGAGGACCAACTAAACCCCCTTGGCAGTGCATTGGGAGGACCAAGAAGGATCATCTTCCACTCCTCTCTATTTCACCCATCATGCACTGCCCACCCAAGCCATTTACCCTTCACAAAGAGAAATCCTACTTTATGGTACATTCATACCAGATAGGCCTTCTACTTAGCCAACATACATGCTCAGTTCCCTCCCAAGGCCAAACTGAACATATAAGAGGTTATCATAGGTACAACCTTACCAGTTAGAACTCCAAGATACAAGGTATTTCAACTTTGTAATGGCTTGCTATGAAGAACAGGAACCATCTATTTGAAGTAGACTTACTGTTAACCAAATATCCAAACACCCATACTACCAATACTTCTATCACAAACTTCCCTATATACAACCCCAAATTGCCAATACTTCTACTGACAACTTGCTTTTACTGGTTTGTAGTATTGTCCACTTTTACCATCTTTACATTCCAAAATTCATGTGCTTTAAGTACTGTAGTAGAAGGCTTAGCTTTTAGACCTGCAAGTCTAAATCTAATGGTATCGCTGAACACCTCAAATAGTTCTTCCACACTCCTCTTATCCTCACTGAGCAATCTGCAATTCCTTTCTCTCCAGATCAAATAGACACAAGCTGCTAGACTAAGTCTTCTAATAATACTGTTAATAGTATTCCCATTTTCCATGGTTGCACAAGTACTAACAGTATCATTCCAAACCATACTTCTCCAATCTAAGCCAATTTTCAAACAAACCTTATACCATAGTTGTTTTGCATACTTGCATTCAAAGAACAAATGCTGATGTGAATCTATATTTTTATAACACAAAGTGCATACCATCATATCATAAGTCCCCTACTTCTTGAGCTTATCCTGAGTCACCAACTTGTTTTAGGATGAATGCATGCTTGGGGATATTCTGAGAAAACCATACCAATTTACTCCAATTCACACTATCTTCTTCAGCAAATCAGTATAAGCTTGCTTGATAGAGAATTTACCCATCTTACCCTTTTTATTTTTCCACACTAATTCATCACTTTTATTACTGAAGACCATAGCCTGAATCTGATGTAGGATAGGATACTTTTCATACCAATCACTTGGCCACCTCCATTCCCCATCACTGATAGTATCCTTTACTAACATGTTTGTGCTCATGCTTGCATTGTAAATGTCTCTATGAGTAACAATAGAATATAATGCACCTATTTGGCTCCAATTATCATACCAAGCAGAAGCTTTACATCCATTGCCTATTTTCATAATACAAAATTCTTTCACCTCTTCCCTTATCTTCAAGATGTTCCTCCATCCCCAACTATCAATTGGATCTTCACTCACAGCCCACACACTTCTTCCTTTAAGTTTAACTGTATTGATCCATTTGACCCATAAGGAATCCTTATCACAAGCCACATGCCAAAAATGTTTCACAAGCATAGCTTTATTCCAAACTTCAAGATTCTTTAGACCTAAGCCACCTTGGCACTTAGGTTTGCAGACATGTTTCCAGGAAACCTTAGCTTCACCCTTGGATTCTTCACCATGATTCCACAAGAAGCTTTTTAGGAGTTCGTTGATATCCTTAATGGTGGTTTTAGGTAAAAGAAACACAGAAGCCCAATATACTTGGATGGCTTCAAGAACTGATGCAATTAATTGGAGCCTCCCAGCATATGATAGGCAACTATTCTTCCAGCTTGATATTCTATATTTAACTTTATCAATTAAACATTTACACTCCTTTACCCATATTCTCTTGGCTGAAAGAGGCAAGTACTTTACTGGCAGATTTTCAACTTTGAAAGGGACAATGTCAAGAATGCTTTTTCTCTCTTCACTCTTCATACTCCCAAAAATAATAGTGCTCTTGCTATGATTAGGCAACAATCCAATAATAGAACCAAAATCATCAATAGATTCCATCATGACCTCCACAGATTCTTTATTTCCATGACAGAAAATTAATAAATCATCAACAAAGCAAACATGTGTCAACTTCAATTTCTTGCATCCAAAATGATATTTGAACCCTTCCTTATTAGCAATTTTATCATGCATTATGCCATCTAGGAGCTCCATGACTAGTGTAAATAGATAAGGAGACATTGGGTCACCTTGTCTGAGCCCTCTACCCCCTTTGAAGTATCCATGCCTTTCACCATTCACACACAGAGAAAAAGATGCAGTTAATGACACACTTAATGATCCAGTTAACCATAGTTTTGTGAAAACCATATCCTTCCAGCATGAGCTCCAAAAATTTCCAATTCACAGTGGATCATAAGCTTTATGTATGTCAACCTTTAAAGCCACCCTATTAGGACCTTCTTTCCTACTATACCCCTTGAATAATTCTTGTGATAGCAGAATGTTATCTTGAGTGTGTCTGTTAGGAACAAAGGCACTTTGATTTTTGGCTAACAAGTTTACCCAAACAACTTTTCATCCTCTCAGTAATGATTTTGATTATACACTTGTACAATACATTGCAACATGCTATAGGTCTGAAATGTGCGACTTACTAGGAATTGAGATCTTAGGGACCAATGTGATAAGAGTAGAATTAATTTCAGCTAGCATCTTCCCTTTCACAAAGAACTCTCTAACAGCAGATCATATATCATTCCCTATAACACCCCATGTTTTCTTATATAAAGAAGATGAAAAACCATTTGGGCCAGGGGCCTTATTATCATTGATTTGGAACATAGCAGCCTTAATCTCCTCATCACTAACTTCTTTGATCATAATACTAGCCTCCTCTTCAGTAGTTTATTCTTAATAATTGCAGCCAAATTCACTTCTTTAACAGGGACACTTTCACCAAGGAACTTCTGGAAGTGTTGGACAAACAAATCTGCTACTTGCTTACCCTCAATCCTATTACCCATAGTATCATTAATAGCATTGATTCTACTCTTGTGATACCTACTTTTCAAGTTTCTATGGAAAAAGGCATCATTTCTATCACCAAACTAAGCCATTTGACTTTAGCTTTTTGGTACAACAACTTTTCTTCAATCTTGAAGGCAACCATATATTCATTCAATGTGTCTTTTTCCTCTTCTCTAAGCTGCTTATCATAACGGTCACTGTCTATTCTAGTCTGCACATTCTTCATTTTATCTCTGATATTAACAACATTCTCAAACACATTCTCATCTTTCCAAGCCAATTTCTTCAAATGCCCTTTCAAGCCTTTCAATCTCTTGACTGTCTTGAACATTTGACACCCTATAAACTCCTCTTTCCAATATTGCTCAACCAGGGGTAAGAATTCTTTCTTTTCAGTAACAAAATTAGCAAACTTGAAAGCTCTCTTTTTAACTTGGATAGCATTAGGCAAGTTAAGCAAAGTAGGACAGTGATCAGATATAAGATATGGTAGAAAAATGGCAAGATCATGAGTAAACATTGAAAGCCTCATTCCCCATTATTCTGTCAAGTTTCTTCAGAATACCACTCTTATTTCCATCTTTGACCTTGTGTAAGGTTTTAGTCCAAGTATAAAAAAGCCCAAAGCTAGCAATATCTTCTACTTCTATATCATTGACACATACTCTAAACTCTTACATATCAGTACTCATACAAGAGCTTCCAGCAAAATGCTCATTTGGATTTAAAGTCACATTCATGTCTCCAAAGATAACACAAGCCATGTTCCCTACTATTCTTTTGTATATACTTAGGTCCTTCCATAGAGTCTTCCTTTCAGCTCCACTATTAGTAACATAGACAAAAGTGCAGTACAAATCAAGGTTCCCTGTAATAGCTCTAACTCTACACAAGATGGATTGTTTTGCCATATGAACCATACTCAAATTAACCCTATCATTATTCAACCCAACCATAATTCTACAACCTTTATCACACAGTCTTAAATTATCTGGCCATTCCTATGCCCCAAAGATTTTATCACCAATTTTTTGCATTTTTTGAGATTTCAAGTGAGTTTCAAGAACTCTACAGATACTAAGATTTTCATTCTCAATAAAATTCCTCACTTCATTTTGTTTATCAGTGGTACTAAGACCACTGATGTTCCAGCTACCTATTTTCAGATCCATTTAGGCACATGATTGATCCTCCAATACTCCTCTATCCTTCCCTTCCAATACATCACTTTCCATACATTGTGCTATTCCTGAATCATCCTGATACACATCTTCATCTCCACACTTATGCCCTTCATCAACCACTTTCTTTTTTCCTTTGTCCATAAGTTGCTCCTTTCTCTTTTTAAAGTAACCTACCATATCAATGCTCCATTTAGCTAGTTCTTCCTCTGTAGGTTCCTTTTTTTGATTGATATATTCTTCAACTATATCTCTACTTCTAATATCTTCCAATTCAGGTTGATCATTCACATCATACGTTCCCAAAACTGAGTATTTATTAGCAGATTTCCTTAACTAAGAAACTACCTCATTACCCACTTTCCAAGCTTTCTTCTCTGGTGATTTATTATCCATATTATGCCTATTTCCTTTCCCATTTTCCAAATGCACACTAGAGTCCAATCTTCCATTATTAGTAACCTTGCTCTTGTTTGCTTTTGGATGGAATTCAAACTGTGCAGCAGGCTTGGGTACCTCTTTTTTGCCATTCTTATCTGGTGGTTGTTGTTGTTGTTGTTGTTGTTGTTGTTGTTGTTGTTGTTGTTGTTGTTTGTTTTGCCTTTTACCCTCACCCCAAACACCAGTTTTCCTTTTCATGACTTCCTCAAATCCATCACTAGTACATTTTCCACTAGTCTTAGCCATCTCCTTTGGTTTGCTAGGTTCTTCAACTTTGCAATTCTTACTACACTGCATAGTGGTATGTCCAAACACACAAAAGGTAGTACATCTAGGAGGAGTCCAATCATATGTAACCTTTACTTTCTTCCTACAAAGTTCCTCCTTTAGCCCATTTTTGTATACAACCTCAATAATCTCAGGAATCTCTTTTTTTGCAGACATCTCAACAAGCACTCTAGCAAATCCCATCCTTCCTACACCTAATTGATACATGCTAGCAGTTTCATTATCCATCACCGAAGGCTTCCCCACTCTGCTAGCTAAAGCACTTATTCCCTTGATAGTCCATGCTTCAATAGGCACATCACACATCTTGATCTACACAAGCAAACTCACCAAATCCTGCATATCCAAACACAGACTTATATCCCATTTCTGAACAATTAAGGGCTTATTCTTAACCATCTAAGGACCACTACTAGCAACAAAATCCATTCCTTCTTGATTAAAGAACTTCATGTAATAGACACCATTGCAGACATCAACAATGTCGTTAAAGCCATGCCTAACCCACATCCTCCTTAGATTATACCTTAGGTCATTCACACTCATGTTATCACCAACAAAATAACCACACAAGGTTTTATCCCACTTCTTACTACCTTCAGTGATCAAAACATCATCAAACACTATTATTTCTGTCCGATTATCATCAAACTCAGTTGGAATTTCTAGCAGTTTCTTATCAAAAATCTGCCTATTGTTGGTAACACTAGCATATGATCTTTTAACCTCCTTATTATTATTCTCATTACCTTCACACTGTATATTCTCATCTTTAGTTTCAACCGTAACCTCAACAGTAATAGGAGATTGTACCTGATTTGCTTCAAGTGAAGTAACCTTCCTCTCTGCATCCAAATCATCACTAACCTCATTACCATGATTCTGATTACTGGAGCCATTGCAGTTACCCTTCATATCACTTCCATCCCCAATTTCATTGTATACACTTCCATCAACATCACCATCACCATCAGAAACCCTAATTTCATCATCAGTAATCTTCTTCCCACTACATAACTCCTCTATCCCATTTCCCTTTCCCTTATTCCCACTATTATCATTTGAATCACCATCGATAACACTAATTTGCTCATTATTATCAACCACACGTTCATTATTCTTCTTCTGACTTTTATTGCCCACAACATGATCATTGAATCGTGACGGAATCTTGACAACCCTTTGCAAAGTTCTATTCTTTTTATTCAACATAGTGACTATAGCAGTATTAAAAACAAGCTAACAATTGGACTACTAATATCAGCTAAAAAAACAGAGTACCGAAAAGGCGCCAAAATCGATTTCTCAAAATTCAGCGAAAAATTACAATTCATACGATTAGAACGATGTGAAATGAGATTTAGAATCGTTTCAATGGATTAGATTTAAGAAATACAGGCAAAATGAAGCCTTTTCATGTACTTTCATGGTGGAAATTTGGCGGGAAGTTTGTTAGGGGAGAGAGAAGTTTGTTAGTCAAATGAATAAATCCTTTAAGACTAAAGGGGTTTGGTTTGTTTGGTGTATCTCCATTTTGTACGGTCTCATTCCCCCCAATGAATTGTTTTGGTCTGGTTGTGGACCAAATGAATTGGTTTGGTTTATGTGTGTGTATTTGGCATATATTTAATTGAGCAATGATAGGGAGGACTAAAACATAAGCCTAAATTCATGCCTAATCCATTCATCATTTGACACATTACATTGACATTTTCTCACTCCTAATTTCAACTATTGATTTTGACACATGTATTGATCTTGTAGTTAGGCATGGTTTTAGGCCTACATTTTAGGCATGAGTATCATTTCTCTATTTAATTTTGTGGGATATGTTTTTGGTTGTTAGTGCGGTCCTTACTACGAGTGTTTGATCTTAGTTAGGTATAGGAGAGATAAAGTTGAGATGACGCTGATGTAGTTTGATTTTCGTATGGTCTTAATTCATTCAACCTAACTGAAACTAGAAGACCAACAAACCAAAGCATAAGAAACTTGCTTCCAGTCGACCCACTAATCCTTATCTACCAATTACAATCCATCTCTTTTATACTAAGGTCCAATTAAACACACGCACATTCTTTTGAGGAATTATTTCAAACATAGATAACAACTGGTGACAAAATCAATTAATCGAACAAGGTTTTTTTTTTTTTTTTTTAATCACAACTAGATATCTAAAAATCAGAGAGAAAAATCATATTCAACTATAACTAACATAGTTGAGATCAATGTAAAACCAAAATAATGAATCAATTCTAACTACTCATTTTTTCATCAAAATAAAAAAACTCACTTTCCACATTTTTTTTAGAATAAAATATCTTGCAAATAGTAAATCATCAAGTGAAAAAAATACACCATCGCGACGAGTATTTTTTTATCTTTCACTAGACGGGCGCTTCGATATACTTTTGATGAATTTAATTTTTTTTCCAGTTATATCTTGAAAAATCACTTGTGATCTGTATCACAAATCACATGTGTGATCTCATAAATCACATGTGATTTATGATACAAATCACATGCGATTTTTTCAGACTGAAAAAATCAAAAAAAAAAAGTTCGCCGAAAGTATATAGGAGTGCCCCTTTATAAAAAGATGATTTAATTCTCGTCGCGATGGTATGATTCATGTTGCGTAACGATTAACCATTTGCAAAATATTTAATTTAAAAAAAAGTGAGTTTATTATTATTATTTTTGATCTAAAAATAGATGACCATGATTGGTTTATTTGATTTTTAGAAAATATTATATCTACAATAAACTTTTCTCTTACAATACATTAAGGGTGTGTTTGTTAAAAGTAGCAGTGAGCTGTGAGCAGTAGCCACAACTCACCGCTCACAACTTCTTAAAGAAGCATTGAAAAAATGAGCATTTCTAAAAATGTATTGAAAAAATGATGACCATGATTGGTTCATTGGATTTTTAGTGAATATTGTATCTAGAATACACTTTTCTCTTACAGGTGTGTTTCTTAAAAGTAGCAGTGAGTTGTGAGCAGTAGCTATAGCTCACCGTTCACCGCTTCTTAAAAAAGTATTGAAAAATTAGCATTCTTAAAAAATAGCAAAACACACCGCTCCTTTACCAAACGACTACTAAAAATTAAAATGGTAAATGTCAAAATGCTCATTGCTCACCGCTCTAAAAAGCTCTACACCGCTTCGCGCCAAACATAGCCTAAATAGAAAAGACACAGACGAAACCTAAACTTTTAAACGAGACTAAACAAATGAGTCGGACCTATAGGCCTTTATTATCTAACATTCTCTTATAAACCATTTTGAGACACAATATTTCTTTTATATTAACCCCATTTTTGGATGAGTTTTGCTATATCATACTAAATTATATTTTTACATATCCTCCAACATACAATAATATTACTACCTCCGTCCCATATTAATTGTCCTATTTGACTTTTCAAAGTCTTTCTTTGCTAACTCTGACCTTAACTATATCTTTTTGTGTTATATAATACTTGATGCAAAATATATGAATGAATTAAGTTTTAAATGTATTTTTCTTTGGTATAATTCTCATCAAGTATTATACAATACAAACAAAAATATTTTAAGTCAAAGCTGACAAAAAAATACTGCAAAAATCAAAATAGGACAATTAATGTGAGACGGAGGGAGTATATGTTTTTTCTCCACTTATTATATCTCTATATCCAAACTATCAATTCTGACACTTGTCAAAATTTTGTAATTAGGAATAAAAGTAAGAGTAAGTACCAAGAGTAAATATCATTTCTCTTTTAAGATACTTCATAGGTTGCTCTTTACAAGGATAATAACTCGTTAAACAATGAGTTGTATTAAACCCAATGAAAAGAATAAAAATAGACCACAACAAATATAGAGAGGTGTTTTCTTGAAAAAGATTGAACCCAAACAAGGTTGAAAGAGATGTGTGAAGTACATGTCTTATAGTGCATTTGATAGCTAGTTTTGTCTTGTGGCGTCATTTATTTTAGAGGTGGCAATTTATTTTTAAAATAAAAAAAATGGGCTAATTTGAGCTAATTTGTAGAAGATTTGAGGACATTTTGCCCCCTCATTTTTTTTTCTGAAAAATGATTGCTAATGGACATATATTTTCTCTCAATTGTAGAACATTACAATCGTTTTTCAAAAAAAAAAACTTATAAATATAATATATTCAATTATTTAAATATAAATGAGGTGTTATTTTTAAAGAATTTAATTTGTTGTTTTTGAGTCTTTTATAAAGCGATTTGTATAATACGAGCTCGTTTGACCCGTGCCCGTTAAAGCCCATGCCCCCGTTTTGTCACCTCTAATAGAAGTTTTTTTTCTTTTTATAAACTGAAATGCAATATTCCATTGTTACAGAAAAATAATTTGGAACACTGGATAATTCCATCAAAGGAGATCCACTCAGCCATTCATTTTGGTCAGTTAATTGGAAGGGGTGGATTTGGTGGAGTCTATAAAGCAAAACTATTCCACTTTGATGTAAAAAAGTATGTCAGAATAAATGGATCCCATAGTTTCTCCACTGGAGGGAGTGGATTTGGAGGTTACCCAAGAAGAAGAAGCACAGTGGCTATCAAGAAGTTGGACAGTACGAGTAGAAGTGGACAAGGAAAAACGGAGTTCTTGAAAGAAATTGAAATGCTTTCTGGATATAAGCATCGAAACTTGGTCTCTCTTCTTGGCTTTTGTGACCATGATGGTGACATGATTCTTGTATATGAGCATGCCTCTAATGGGAGCCTCGACAAGTGGATCAATAATACAAGGGTATATTGTCTTACGTGGGCACAACGTCTACAGATTTGCCTTGACGTGGCCCATGGGTTGAGTTACCTTCATAATGTTGGAATAATCCATCGCGATATAAAGAGTGCGAACATTTTATTGGGACACAATTTTGAAGGCATAATAGGTGACTTTGGTTTGTCTAGAACCAGAAAGCACCAAAATGTTGAATTTTCCATGACTGGTGTTGCAGGCACACTTGATTATATCCATCCTGTATATTTCAGGACAGGTAAGTTGACTATGCAGTCTGATATACACTCTTTCGGAGTGGTTCTATGGGAAGTGTTGTGTGGGAAGTTAGCAATACTTCCTAAGGACGGAGATTACCAAGAGTATCTGATCCACTTGGCTAAACGCCACTATATGCAAAACAAGATAAACTTGATAATTGATCCTCAACTTAGAGAAGAATTTAATAAAAGTTCTTCGATTCCTGGTAATAAAAACTTCGAGGATTCCATAAAGACTTTTGCTGCAATAGCATATGACTGTTTGGATGCTATAGCTAAAAAGCTGACAATGGTTGATGTAGTGAAAGAACTTAAGAAAGCATGGACGTTTCATGTAAGTCTGCACATTTACTGTAATCACTTGAATGCATCATTAGGGATATGAACATCTGTATTTCCCATGCTTGATTTATAGTCTATTTCTTGGCGATTTTGTAGGTAACAGGAGTGGAAATGATTTCTCTTAAAGCAATAAATTTTGCCACAAGCAGCTTTAATGAGGAACATATTATTGGCAAGGGAACATTAGGAAAGGTATACACGGGGACACTCTCTCTCTCCACTCGACCTACAATTGTTGCTATAAAACGGCTTGAAATGGTGGGTCCATATGAAGAAGGTGGATTTTTTAAAGAGGTTGCAATGCTTTCTAGTTATATCCACGAGAACATTGTTCCTTTTCAAGGATTTTGTGAAGAAGAGAATGAAATGATCCTGGTTTTTGAGCATGCAAATAATAGAAGTCTAGATAAGCATCTGGATAACTCTACTCTAACATGGGGACACCGGCTTAAGATAAGTATCGGTGTTGCTCATGGGCTACGATACATCCATAGTTGTGTTAAACCCCGTAAGGCGATCCATGGAGACATAAAAAGTAGCCACATTCTACTTGATGGTGTTTGGAATGCCACTATATCTGATCTTATCATATCAAAATGTGAAGGCACATTAGGTTATCGTGATCCAGAATACCTGAAGACAGGTGTGCTGACGAAGGAATCAGATGTCTATGCCTTTGGTGTGGTTTTATTCGAATTGTTATCAGGCAGACCAGCAATTGAAGATGTGGAAAATGATCAGCAGCATACAGGTAGCCGAATCTTCAATGTTGATCCTGAAACTAGTGAGGAGAGGAAAAATAAAGATGAAAAAGTGGTGTTTCTTGCCCAGTTGGCTGCACTTTGCTTCGAAGACAGGAAATTGGAAGAAATAATCTTCCATGGTATTAAGGAAAAAGCAGATCCAAATTCCATAGATATATTTTCAGCAATCGCTTACCAATGCTTGCAGCAAAACAAAGAAAATCGACCAACAATGGCTCGGGTTATAGAAGAACTTGAGAGAGCCTTCAAATCTCATGTAGGTTTGAGATATGAAGGGAGCAAATAATGCACCCATATGTTTCGTGATTGTAGAAACTGAACCTGTAGATTTAGAATGCCAATTTGCATTTAGTTTTAATATTTTCTCATGAATGTTTCACTTTGTACACAGGATGAGTGGGAGTGGGAGCAGAAACTTCCTACGGATTATAACAGAATAATCAAGATGTCAAAACATCCAGTGCCTTCTTCAACAACAAAAAAGGATCTACATTGCCTCCTTTCTTCAGGAATTCTTCTTTCCAAGGAAAATGTGGTAATTTAAGTACATGCAACATAATTAAATGAATTACCATGTCTATAATGGCGGACCAGATATCTTCTTTTGTATGGTTTTATCACTTGCCTAGCTTCTCCAAATTAACTATACTATTCCTGTCTCACTTGTTTCCTTACTATATCTCTCTTTTAATATATCGATCAGTGGTTTTCAATAAGCATGCATGGAGTGAAATGCGAAATGGTACCAGCAATAAAGTTTTCGTACGGAAATGCTTCTTCCCTAAAGTGGGCTTCTATACGGAAATCAAGGTTCTCTTCTGCTTTTATTATTTGTTTTAATCAAGTTATTTGAATCATATAATTCATTCTCTGCTTTGGCTAAATTGACGACCATAAGAACTTGGGGTGTGTTAATCACCATGAATTGTGGGGGAGCTCTGTCATAGAATTTGAACATTTAAAACTGATCCAAAGCTTGTTAAATATTAAAACTTGAAGTTTTACCCAAGTGATAGAATTATATGGTATTTTGTCAAAACCCATCTCTTACTGACGTATGGCTAACTTAACCGTATGAACTTCAACTTTTTCAAGTAAGTTCGTGTTTTCACATAAGACAAAAAATGTATTCTAGTGAAAATGCATGTCAATTACCAACTCATGGTTATTCTTTTTGCCTTGTCCCCAAGGAAAATGTCAATCATTATTTTTAGTTTTATTTTGGTTTTAACATTTCTGCAGGTTCCCGAAGGTTGCCAAGATATTAGACGTTTTAAATCTCAATATCCAATTAAGGATTAGACCTCAGTTTTTAACTCTAGAAAAAACCTATGGAGCTTACCTTGTGTTCACGTTTTGTTATCCAAAAAAGATTTCCAGCATGCCCTTATACATCAATCTAAAATACAAGAAGGAGGGTGAAACATTAAATACATATTTCGCACAGTGGAAAACTGAAAACAGGTGGCTGATGATTGAGTTGTTCAGATTTGTTAATAAGGACCAGCCTACTGATTTCGAGGTTCTATTAGAGAGTTTTTCTCGTTCTTATTGTGGCAGCTGGGCCATCTTTGTTGAAGGCATTGAGTTTCGGCCTGTTACCGTAAGTTGCAATAATGCATTTATTCTTTTTGTGTGGAAATTTTATTCTAAACATGTATGCAAGGAAAAGATATACAAGTTACAGAAGTACGTGATATAACAGTCATCCATTTTCTTACAGGTGGATGCTGTAGTGATTAAGGAAATAAAGGATGAAAAAGATGTGCAAGGAGTCTACAAATCGGAGTCTGATATGCACTTAGGGGAAAAATCAGGCAATAATTATCATGAAGTAATTAGCAGGTCCCAAAGCAATCCTGTAATTACATCTAAAGAGGAGCTTAGTGCCCTTCTAACCAAGGGAATTCTTATAGACCAGGGTGAAAAGGTTTTGACTTCTTTCATAGAAAGCATTTCCACACGTTTCTTACTCCTACTACAACTCTAATACTATGAAATAACTTTTCCTCTGATAATAGTTGTTTTCGGTTAGCAAAGTGAGCATGAAGAAATGTTATATGCTATCTGCAAAATCAGTCATTTATTCATCTCCAAATGTGAAGTGTAGCATCAGGGTACCCCGGTCCCAATCCAGGTTTGCACTTGTAACTAACTAATTTCACTGTATTTTCTTATTCAAAATCTGAAGTCTAGAAGAGAAACATAATATAAATAATTTCAGAAGTGATGTAATTAATTATTTAATTACATGATGCAAAACATGCAGGTGCAGATTTGCAGATGTAGTTGAGATTCTATCTCACTACGAGTTCCGTATCAAATGCAGCATTGAAAGGGATTTGCTGTCACCAAATACAAACTATGGCTGTTTCCTCGTGTTTCAAATTTCAGAGGAATGCCGTGGACTCAAGGGTCCAGTGAAGGGACGGAATCTACTCCCCCATAAAAATAAGGAAACCAATATCATTTCTTTTAGGACCCCAAGCCAGGTGAACTTACAGTACTTTAAGTGGATTCCAGCAGAGAGGGAAGATGGATGGATGGAGGTTATAGTGTGGGAAATTCACAGTGAGAAAGAGCAAATTGCCGAGCATATTCCTATGGATATGAAATTGACGAATTTCGAAGGAAGTATGTCTGGTCTAATTGTATGTGGTATCGAGTTTCGACCAATATAGCGATTCAAATGGGCTCTTTCACAGGAAGCTATCGATAATCCGCATAACTTTTATGTTGCCATCCAACTGCCTATCAATGTATACTATGGCTGTTTTCAACAATGTCAAGTTTTTAGTACTTTCCTTTGCACATATGTTATTCTTGTTATGCTGACTCGGGCCTACTGCTCAAGATTCTTGGTTTTATTTGATGTATTTAGTTGTTATCGGTTTGCCAAAATCTTTTTTTAGCTACACTTTGTACAAGGTTTTTTTTCTCTTTTTCAGGCCGCTATCACTACAAAAAAATATAACATTTGGCACTACTTTCTCGTGCCAAAAATGCAAAGAAAGTCGACCCAAACCAAAAATGGGACGACATGTCGTGCCTTTTTGGTCGACCCGTTTTTGTTGACCCAAATAAATTTGGCACGACAAAACCTTTGAAATTTTGGGACGACAAAAGTGTGGGGACCAAAAGAAATTCAACCTGAAAATACAAAAAGGCACGACATACTTTTGCAAAATGGTACGACAATGTCGTACCAAATTTTATTTTATTTTTTTATTTATCTTTTTAAAATAATAATAAAACGTAATTTTGAATACAGAATACAAAATGGGACGACAATTCTTGTGTATATTAGGGACGACATTGTCGTCCCTAATAATTCTGGGTGGGCAAAAAAAAATGCAGCAAATGCAATTTTTCCAGATTTTTTCCGGATTTTTTTCCGGAAAAAATCTACCAAAACAAATACAACCTGTAATTAATCACAATCCACAATACCAATTCGACAATATGATACAATACCAAATTACTAAACGGATCGAATAACATTCTACAATTCCACGATACCATTCAACAAATATGATACAAAGTAAACTACTCTTAAACTATACAAAGCGCAAATTTCCTAAATAACATGTCTCAAACTAACAAGTCACAAGCTTATAAAGCTAACATGTCTCAAAATTATAAAGCTAACATGTCTCAAAAGAGGTGGTCTCGGCTGTCCACGGTCCCGGCTGTCCCAAACACCCTGACGGTCCCGGCTATCCCAAACACTACACATAAAACCATAGTTAAACAAACTATTGTCGTCCCAAAACACATTGTCGTACCAAATTAATTAATAAAAACTTAAGGCACGACATTGTCGTACCAAAACACATTAACAAAATAAAAAAATAAAAAGTCACTTACCAACACAAAAGGTGGTGGTGGTGGAGCTGCGGCTGCTGCGGTTGTTGGTGGTAGAGCTGCGGCGGTGGTTCACGGTTGTGAGCTGCTGCTGCGGTGGACCATCTAACCAACACAAACACAACATAAAACCATAGTTAATCAAACCATAATTAAAGAAACTAAATTAACAAACCAAATTTTAACAAAAAAAAATACCTTTAAATGTTACAAAATAACAAAAATTATACAAATTGTGCACAGTGGTGCGTGTGTAATTGATGGTTACGAGTGATAGTAATGTTTTGGTGGTGTCGAATTGAAGAAAATAGTGATTTTTTGGGATTTTTATGGGTTTTTTTTCGGTTTTTACGAGAGATAGTAGTGGGTTTTTTTTTTACTAAGTGTTGAGAGAGAAGAGAAGTAGATCTGTGTCAATTATTGATGTAAAATAGGGACGACCAAAACGGGACGACATTGTCGTCCCTATTTGCTTTTTTTTTGGCCAAATATTTGGCGCGTTGTTTAAATTTTCAGGGAAATTTTGGTCAAAAAAAGGGTACGACATTGTCGTCCCTTTTTGTTTTTTTTTGTTTTTTTCTTTATCTTTTGTATATTAAAATGTGTTTAGAATATTTAATAAATACTAAATAAATTAAATTTATTATAAAAATTTTAATAATTTTAAAATTAATTAAATTACTTATAAAAAGTTTAAATAAATTAAAAATAATTTAAATTAGTAACAAAAAATTTAAATAATTTAAAAATAATTTAAATTAGTTATAAGAAATTTAAATAATTTAAAAATAATTTAAATTAGTTAAAAAAATATTTAAATTGGTTGAAAATGATTTAAAATTAATTATAAATTTTTTATATAAATTAAAACGCCTGAAATGTTAAACGAACGAGTCAAGATGATGTCGTTATACATGATATGTTAAAACGGATTAATCGATATAGTATCGTGATATGGCATACGTATCATGTTAAACGACCAAGTATAGGTGCTATGGTATACGTATCATGTTAAACGACCAAGTATAGGTATCATGTTAAACGACCAAGTATAGGTGCTATGGTATACGTATCATGTTAAACGACCAAGTATAGGTGCTATGGCATACGTATCATGTTAAACGACCAAGTATAGGTGCTATGGTATACATATCATGTTAAACGACCAAGTATAGGTGCTATGACATACGTATCATGTTAAACGACCAAGTATATGTGCTATGGTATACGTATCATGTTAAGCGACCAAGTATAGGTGCTATGGTATACGTATCATGTTAAACGACCAAGTATAGGTGCTATGGTATACGTATCATGTTAAACGACCACGTATAGGTGCTATGGTATACGTATCATGTTAAACGACCAGGTATAGGTGCTATGGTATACGTATCATGTTAAACGACCACGTATAGGTGCTATGGTATACGTATCATGTTAAACGACCAGGTATAGGTGCTATGGTATACGTATCATGTTAAACGACAGGTATAGGTGCTATGGTATACGTATCATGTTAAACGACCAGGTATAGGTGCTATGGTATACGTATCATGTTAAACGACCAAGTATAGGTGTTATGGTATACGTATCATGTTAAACGACCAAGTATAGGTGCTATGGTATACGTATCATGTTAAACGACCAAGTATAGGTATCATGTTAAACGACCAAGTATAGGTGCTATGGCATACGTATCATGTTAAACGACCAAGTATAGGTGCTATTGCATACGTATCATGTTAAACGACCAAGTATAAGTGCTATGGTATACGTATCATGTTAAAAGACCAAGTATAGGTGCTATGGCATACGTATAGGTGCTATGGCATACGTATCATGTTAAACGACCAGGTATAGGTGCTATGGTATACGTATCATGTTAAACGACCAAGTATAGGTGCTATGGTATACGTATCATGTTAAACGACCAAGTATAGGTGCTATGGTATACGTATCATGTTAAACGACCAGATATAGGTGCTATGGTATACGTATCCAGTGTGTTTTCTCCTCCAACACCATTAGCTTCACAGTCCAAATACACCCTGTAGAATCGCTCTTTCCTTAACCATTCCAGAATGCGGTCTCTCATCAACGGGTCTATGTTCTTATAAGAACCGTATTCATCATAAATTTCTGACCCATACGTATCAATAACTCGAGTAAAGAGATATATCAACGATAAAACCAGTGACCACTCTTTTTCCGGCGTGTAATCAGCCATTATATTGTTACGTGTGTTTTGTGGGAATTGACGATTGGGTTATTTATGTTTTGTCGGGATATATAAGGAAAACTTTGCGGGAAAAATAAAGGCGGGAAAAATAAAGGCGGGAAACTATTGGCGGTAAAAATAATGGCGGGAAACTATTGGCGGTAAATATTTTTTTTAATTCTATAAATGTATTTAATTTTAAATTAAAGTATTTAATTATAAATATAAACTCTTTAATTTTAATTCTATATTAAATAAAATTATTTAAATTAAATAAAAATAATTTTTTAAAATTAAATAATTTAATTAAAAACTGGTTTATAAAGTTAAAAAAAAAATAGATTTACAGTTTGGGACGACAATGTCGTCCCAAAGTGTTTGGCGGGTCCAAAAATAATGGCGGGATGTATTTAATTTTCGTGAAAAGTTATTTATAAAGATTTTAAATATTAAAAAATGAAATAATTACAAAATGGGACGACATTGTCGTCCCAAACTGTGTTGGCCGAAAAGTTCTTTGTTGACTGCTCTTTTTGTTGAAAATGTGTGGGACCCATCTTCAATTTGGGACGACAATGTCGACCCAAATAATTTGTCCGTCCCCAAACTATGATTTTGGTGTAGTGTATAGTGATTTTTTTTTTTGCCCCCTCTCAAAAAATATCCTGGCTCCGCCCCTGCATCTATCCTTCAAAACTAGAATCAGTTTGTGGCAATCAATCATCTTTTTTTTTTTTTTTTTTTGGGCTATACGATTATGCAGTTTTCAGAGTGCGAAAAAAGTGGAAAATAAAGGGTACATTAGAT
Organism: Chrysanthemum seticuspe; assembly: GCA_019973895.1. Classification (NCBI taxonomy): domain Eukaryota; kingdom Viridiplantae; phylum Streptophyta; class Magnoliopsida; order Asterales; family Asteraceae; genus Chrysanthemum; species Chrysanthemum seticuspe. The sequence continues at coordinate 34,301,050 of BPTQ01000002.1, read as the reverse complement.
TATTTGTTGTTACAGATGAGAAATCCAGAAAAGTGAAGATGTAACAACCATGTTTCCGTGGTAAGTGAAGACTCTCACAGCCACACTCCACATGAGAATTAGAAAGCAATTCATAATCACTCAATTAACTCACTTAAGTAATGATTAGCACAAACACGACAAATTATTTATGCGACATTTTAGGCATACTATTAAGACATGCGATAGCAACTGATGTAGTTTGTCACTCATCTACAAAGGAATGTCTAGCTTACAAATATGGTACTTGTGTGCAGTCACAAATATTGTAGCCTGGAAACAAGCTCTTCACCTTTGCAACAAGTTCTTTTACAGTAAACGAGTATGCAAAGCATACATATCTCCCATCGGGTTCAGGATTTTCGTACAACATTCTTCAGACAAGTCCCGGACATCTACATATGGATATTCAGTGTTCTACTGTCATCCCTCCAGTTCTACCATCCTCTTAAATATATGACAAATTATAAATATCACTCTTTTCCATCCAATTGAAATATATGAAACGGATTCAAACTATCACTAGTTTTAAGTTTTAGTAGTACCTAGCGGGTTAACCCGCGCGTTGCGACGGGAGTGCGTTGCCCTCGATCATTTTATTCACGGGAATGAATTTGCTAAAGTTTTTGTTTGTTTTTTTTTTTTTTTTTTTTTTTTTTTTTTTTTTTTTTTTTTGCGCACTGTTCATGCGCGGGGTACTGTTCATCCCCCAATGAGTTTTAGTATATATATATAATTTACTTTAACTTTACATTAAGCGCTGCAAAATTAAAGTAATGACTGCTACAATCTTTGTTAACTCCATATTGACACTTAATCCGTTTGAGTTTCAATGTTGAAGGCAAAATGGACATGCTGGATAACTGGCCGGTTAACAGAGAACTTCACAGTCTAATAAATCTGCTTTAAACAGCTTTAACCTATCTTTAGGGTGCTCCAACTTCTTCAAATGACCATTCTTTTTCACATCAATTAGAGATCATATAATTAACAGTAGAAAATAAGGTTAAAACCACAATCAGTGACAAGCTGAGTAACATAATTTCCTTCAATTCCCCTACATTTGCTAAATGTCAACTAAATGGATATTTTTCAAAATCAAACATATCTATAACTTAAAATATTGACTACAATGAGATTTGGGACAAAAGTCAGTCAAACTTTCACTACAAGAAAAAGGGCTTTTTAGTGACCACACGAATGTGGTCACTAACAGTAGAAATTTGGTCACTGAGCTGATTTAGTGACCATATCAGGGTGGTCACTCGTCGTCACTAAAGTCGGTCACAAAAGGTCATAGTGATGACTTATGAATATTATATATATATATATATCCTAATAGCCGTTTGGGCATCGTACACAATTTAAGCTTATCTACGCCTTGCTGTCAGCTGCCCATTGGTCTATTATCGGTTTTTTTAATGTTTACAAGTATGTGGCGAGCTGTGATTGGCCATGGTGTGGTTGGGAACTTACTGTTCACCCATCTCTACACTCGCAATACGTATGTATTTCCTCCTTTGCTAGAACTTTCTCACCTGCACATCATCCTTCCCTTCCCACCGCCTTCCAACACCTACATACAATACACCAAACACACACTAATTTCACTTTAACCAAAAACACACACACGCCAAACTAAGCTGAATAATCACAGACCCTATACAATTAGAACACGAAATCAACATTTCAGCTCTTTAATCCTTTTCAGCTACCAAAAAAACATCACTTCCAGAAAAAGCTATTAAGATAATCATCATCAAAACAATACCGAAAGTTCATCATCATCACTTATTCAGAAACTTGCATTCATTCAGTTTTACATAAATCACTTTTGAAAGTTTATCATTGTGATTACATCTTTGGGGTTTTTCATTCTTTAGGGTTTACCTCATATAATTTCAATTAGAGGTTTTCATTTTTTGTGTTTGACTAACTCCTGGTAAATTTGTTTTTGCAGGCGTTTCAATTTTCGCCTAAGTTCATCAACATAAACGGTTACACAAGGGGATGCGATTACACAACTGACTAATCTTAAAGGTGCGCTGTTTATTAATGATGTTTAAGATAAACTGGGAAGTGGCGTTATGGCTGATGGTGTGGAAAAGGTAGTTGGAATTATGCCTACCATGTGTTTGATGAAAGTTTTAAGAAAAGTTATGTTGTTAATAAATTAATTGTTGGAACACAAAAACAAATGAGACTAAAATGTGCTACAACATTTGTTTTTGTGTTTGTAGAGTGGCGCAGATGAGAAATACTAAACTTCATAATGGTTTCTTTGGGATGGGTTTGAGCATGATGAGATGCCGGTTGTCAGTGTTCTTAGGGCGTGTCAGGATATTGATTGGTATGTATGGGAAATGTAGGGATTTGGTGTCGGCTAGGAGGGTATTTGATAAGATGGGTAACAAAGTTTTGGTATCGTGGAACGCTATAGTTACATGGTAAGTAATGAAAGTAATTCCTTTTTTTATATCAAATATTGTTGTTTCGTGAGTGCTTAAATTAGGAAACCAAAACTGTTATAATCAGAACTAACAAATGTAAGACGACAATTTTAAGTACATGAAAAGTACATGTTTATTTTAAAAATGCTTGAGATACATAGTGTTGAAAATGGTAATTAAGATTTTGGTGTCAACTATGATTTTCAGTAGTGTTTGAGATTGCTTATTAGTCAAAGAAAATTTCTAAACGTTTGTAGAAATTAGTCTTTTTGTCAACCTATTTGTAGAAATTGCATTTGAATGCTCTGATTGAAGAAGTTGTAAAAAAGGAATAAACCAGCCAGTAAACCAGATTTTTATAATGGTCATCTGAATTTTTTGGCAGTCCAAACGGCCCTCGAAAGGCTTTTCCAAACAAGGGGCTAGATTCAGTTTTTGGTTTGGATTATGTGACTATAATGAATAATGAAAGGGGTGTTCATTAGATGGTCTATAAAAAAAACTTATTGCCTAATTAAATTTTCGATAAAACCTTATAAGCCTGTCATGTAAGTTAAGGGAGGTAAAAGTTGATTGTAATTTTTTTATACAGTTGAATAATGAACTGTTTTGTGTACAACCAGAAAAAGACCGTGTGCAAGCAGCACCCGAGGTGGTAAAAAATGCTTGACGGCTAGCTGAAGCTAAAGCTAAATTGGAAAGAAAGTGAAAGACAAGAAAGTGAAAGACAGACCTTGAAACAGAAGCATCTCGACAGGAATTATTGAAGGTATTGAAAGTTTTAATTGTCATGATATTTGGTATATAGAAAGAGGGAAATAGATTGTGGCAATAATGTGTTATTTGCAAGAGGTTTTGTATGCAAAAAATAATCTTTGTGTGTTATATGCGCACACATAAATGTTAGACGACACATGTAAGGAAGTAATAGTATAGCAATGCACTAGGTTCGGTAATCTTATAAATATGTATTAAGTTCCGGTTTGGTGTCTGTTGCTTCTAGCCTTCTATTAACTATTAAAGCTAAACTTTGGTGGTTTGATAAAACGATAGAAGAGCAACAATCCTTTTTGTTCCAAATATTTGAGATTCTGATTGACGAACGCTTACAAAAATTGTCGCTCCTATTTTAAGACTCCTGCATAGCATTTGATGATAGCACGACTTCAGATATCCATCATCGACTATACAATTATACACTTTCAAAGATCAGTAAATAGAACCTAAAAGTCCAACGACGCTAGAAAATGGTGCATCACATAGATAAATAAGAATGTCTAGGAGATAAAACTAGCCTTTTTAACAAACAAAATGGTAGAAGCTGAATTAGGTTCAGGCTGCGTATCACAAAGTGTATGGAACTCATATCAGCTCCATATTTCTCCAACAAGTACGCACGTAGCTAAGGTTTAGGTAAATTTATATTGCCCCTTAATGTCTAAAAATGGCACATGGTGACCACCCCTGCACATGAACAGGTCCAGTAATAGACTCTTCTAAAATATTTTTTAGCTAATGTTCTCACATTTGCCACTATTAACTAAAGCTAATCAATGTGATAAATAAAGTTTAGTGGGTAAAACAGGCAATTCCAAACACCGTCTTAATATATATCTGCAATTTATTGCTTATATAAGACTATGGCAGCAGTGGAGGTAAAGCTGAGAAAAAGGGCTCAGATTGTTTGGATTCGCGACTTTTAAACGGCCACAACCACCAAGCGGCCAATCAGCAGCCTAACAAGACACACGCGGGGTAATAAAAAAAATTACAGCAGCACATTGGAGCCTCTCGGGGAAACCACCAACACCTGATTACACACGCGAACAGAATGAATACAAAGGTATATTCTTCTTTCTCTAAGAATCTGAAAAAAACAAACCTGATATGAGGTAACTTTTATCTTCAATAGTGGTTCAATTTAATTTTGGCTTTTTTTTAACTTCGATGATGATTTCTTATTAGCAAAGACATACAAAATAGTGGTTATAGCCATTGTGCAGAACATCTTCGTAAAGTTGGTATACAGTTTTATTGCATTTTTGATGTTATTTAGTGTTGGGTATATGTTATTCGAACTCATACTCTGGCTGCTTGCAGTTCAAGTAAGCCGTTTTTGGGTAGCTGACTTGGTCATTGTTTCTTGCAGGTTACCGTGCGAATGTCTGCTTGCCACTTACTTTGCCGCTATTCCAGTTGTTCACGGCCTTTGTTAAGTATTTCATCTGTCACCCGTAGTTCAAGATACCTATTGCAGATGCTACAACCATGTCACCCTTATAGTGATTATGCAAGGTTTTCGACACAATGAATAAGGTACATTTTCGAGACTTTTACTTGCTTAGCACGATTATTATACAACATTATGAGATTTTCAAAATTGTGTTTACATTCATGCTATTTAAACGGCAAAATTGTAAATACAACGTTGCAGAACTGTTTCACCATAAATTCATTATACAAAGTTGAAAATAAATGCGAATCGTAATTAGCTTGAGGTGGAGTTTGGTGTTTTAGTTTATTGTGAATATGTCGACCAAACCTCTTTTTGTAAGCTAACTTAATTTTAGAGCTCATGATGTTATAAGCTTTAATAAGTTTATTGCCAAACACTAGCGTTATGCACAAACTAGAATTTGTTGTGACTTATGCAGTAGCGGTAGGCTTGAACCAAACCAAACAGTATGTTAAAATTTCGAGTGTGCATTGATTTGGTTTAAACTCCTAAATCTTTCTTAGTCCTGCATAAAATATGAAATTTGAAGTTCCGCTTGAAATTCTCAAGCGGTGTGTACTTCATAATGTGAAAGTGGAAGTGAGATAATGTGGTCTAGGAGGGTCAGGTGGGTTTAATAATAAGTCGAAACAGGTTAAAACTGGAACGGGGCATGTCTTGGTTCAAATCAATAATAACGGTTAGTGGAATAATTTATTAATAACGGTTAGATTCAAATGGGTTAATGAATTTTTGAAGTCTAGGGTGAAACCATGGCAATAGGGAAGTCGGTTATGGTAGTATGGGAGGAAGAAATCAATCGCGGTCAGAAAATTGAAGGTATAGAGATTTTCCTGGAAGCCGGTTATGTATATGGTTTTATGTATTTGTTTGAGCAATTTTTTGTTTCGAATAATTTGCTGACAAATGAAGCAGGTTATGATAGCGCGGGATACAGAGGTCGTTTCTAGCTCAGCAAACCATCACTCCACATGATAAAGGAAAGGGAATGGCGGTTGATATTCATACATTTGATCATAATTTAACTGAAGGTACGTTTGTTTTTATGTGTTTAACTGTTTCTTTGAATTTAACTGAGCAACCAATTCATAATTGTTAGTGCATCTGGCTTTGTGATTCTTATAATCTGACAAATACATCAGCAAAAATAAACTGTGTGCCTTATGTTTCTTTGCATTCACAATCTTCTGTTAACTGCGCGGGTTCGCACTCCATCTTCAGTAATATGTGAAGCTGAATAACTTTTGACTATCATTTTTACAGTTGTACTTCAAGAACTGCACAAACAAACAATTTACTATATTTGTTCGTATACTGAAGCCATAAAGACAGCAAAATTCAGCAAAAAAGATGAGTTTGATATAACAGTTGTATTTAATAGTTTGTCCTTAAGAATAGGCAGATACGCGTCTTTGTCACTCATGCATGCCATTTACCATATGAATTAATGTATGTAAATGCTGTTGGAACAGATTAAGGCCGTTTGACCAACGAGATCTTATTTATCCTTTTATTGTCATGAACATCCTTTTGATTTTTTGACTTTAAAAGGTGGACGGTTTGCTGAGGTTAATGGAAGGCGCACATGTCGGACCTTTTAATCTTGGAAACCCGGTGAATTCACCATGCTTGAGCTCGCTCAGGTATCATCTCTTTATTTTCGTACTTTGTTCTGGTAATGCTCTTTAAACCCGGTGACCCCCAACATGTGCAATATAAGGACAGACTAGAGACCGTAAAAAGTTTATTTCTTTTTTTAGATAATGGTCCAATTATTTCATAGTACTAATTAATTTCGGGCCATGAGTAAGTCCCCACTTTCAAATGAGAGTGAGTCCCATTGACACAGTAATCTTTTAAGGCAAACATCAGATACAGTAAAAGCAATTTAGAATTGTTTGAATTTGTGTTTTAAAACCAATTACCTTCCAATCACAATATTACCATAAGGTTTTAGTGATTCTAAAAACAGGTTATGTTTTTGTTTATCTTATATTTAGGAGTCAAGTGTTTTCGTTATACCACAAGATCATCTACCAGTTACTGCTATACCACAAGATCATCTACCAGGTTATGTTTTTGGTATGGTGAGCATCTCAAACGGTGTGACAAAGACAAGAAGATACGATATAATGGTTGCTGTAGAGTAGGCAAGGTTGCTCTTGAATGTAATATTTACTTTAATGTGTACAAATTACTAATGTTTATAATTAATCAACTTATGCTAATGTCTTTATAAATCATTTGTTTTATACCAATGGCCTTCACAAGATGTGTTAATCATACCGTCCCGCAGCAACGCGCGGGTTGACCCTCTCGTTGTCACTAAATAGTAACCACATAAAAGTGGCCATTAAAATTTGTGACATAGAATATCGTCACTATTACTGTCACTAAATAGAATAGTGGTCACTATTTGACCAACTTAGTGACCAAAATAGTGACCACTAAACCAAAATTAATCACGAAAACTATAGTGGTCACCAATTGGTAAAATATGGCAAAAAAAAAAAAAAAGAATTCTGCTTTTAATCACGATACGATTACTAAAATTCGAAATGAAAAATAATTAGTTCAAAATAAAAATCCAAAATTCATTACATCCACAAAATATATATTTCTTTATTCAAAACTAAATACAAGAATCGCAATTAGTGCGTAATTTGTCTATAAGGAACCTTGCAAGGCTTTCCACCAGAAAGTATGTTGCTCCTTGTAGGTTACCAATGACTTGAAATCGACCAATATAAAGCAAGAGTAATATTATCTACACATTACTTACTAGACGGTTATTAATCCATCTGACAAACCGTTCTTGAAGTTTAAATCTTAGCCCACATATGCTGCATTGATGTGGAAGGTCATCAATGAGGTCACTGATCACAGAAGGATGGAACTCCCATATGACATTGGCCTTAAAGTCGAAACCATTACTCCGGTTGTTACTTCTAGAGCTAAAAGCCATGCTGGTTTTGAAGACTGCTGATTGTGTCCATTTGTAGTAGGATGGCGCTTCGTCTGTCCGGTTTTAGGTTTAGTTGGTGGAGAACCAGCTGTACACGGAAAAAGTTATATTACCGAACTATTCCTAACTTCGGACTAGAACATGCAATACCATAACCTAATATTCGAACAGACAGTAACAAATTATTTCTTTTTTTTTTCTACACTTCCCAATCCTGAGAATGTGCAAGAAAAGTATTCTTGGCTTATTTTTGAAGGCCAAGATACTAGGATTTGGAGAAACCCGAAGGAGTTGATGAAAAAAAATGAATTTTGAGAAGAAATGTACATTATTTAGCATCTTTAGCTTTATTGGAAAATATATAATTACCATAAGAAAATACCTTTTTCAGTAAAAGGATTTAGCAGGTCGCATGCTTAAGCAATACACTTTGGGCAGGTTTCAACGTGTTCGATTTATTTCCCAAGTATTTAGCTATTTTTATTGAGCTCAAATGATCCGTTACAAATCAATTAAAAAGTAAAGATGTTTCTAGTTGGATTATTTGTTGTAAAGTTCCACGGGTCAAGGTTTCTAGAAAATGTCAAAATGATTACATACTAATTTTAGAGTTGGGTATGGCATTTTAGTATTTTACCTATGGTTATAAGAAGGTAAAAGCAATGGATGAATGGAGTAAAAGTCAAGTATGCTAATCAAAAGAGGAAATTTATAAATAAGGAATTCAGCGCTAAAATAGATCGGGAAGTACGGCATCGTCAAGACACCAATAGATAGAAATTATCTACTCACATTCCGTGTTGGAAACAAGACCCGTAGCATTGGCACCTGGAACACCTCCACGCAACTTATTTCTGTCCAACCGAAGCTCTTGAAGGTTCTTAAGGTTACCAAGCTCCGAAGGCAGTTGACCGCTGAAAAAGTTCACGATAAGAAATGCATGGTCCCAAAACGGCATATTGTTCCAAATAAATGAATAACAAGAAACTTGGTGACGAATAATTGATAGTCCACCAACAGAATATGGTCGGTCCACTAACGGTGAGGATGTTAATATTAGATGTTCCGTCGTTCCGCAACTAAACTCCAAATTTACATAATCAGGTGATCTAAAATAACGATCTTATTTAGTTTAAAAAGTTAGATGAGTCTCCCACGTTTTTGACACTCAAAGTGGATAATCATATTTTTGCATACTTCCTTACATGCATCTTCAACCCAAAGATGGTGCTATTTCTAAGACCCGCGTCTAATAAAAGAGTGATACATCTAAAATAACAGAACATCTGATCCCTAATACACAAGATAAGTGTAAACGAAATCAACTCGAGAGCTACAAATTCTGATATAAATAACTAAATTTATTTTGGATGTGACTAAGACATATGTAAACTGTTTTGCATACTAAATTTCTAAACTCGCTTAAAGATCTAATGATTGGACAGATTAACATGATTGGACTGATTAACATGATCAGCAAGCGTTGGAAAAAAAAGCTTTAAGACCCATCTAAATCATTTTACACTTGATTTAAAGCTTTTAAATCATCTAAATCATGCACACGTCACTTTCACATAGGTGTGGTTGATTACTGATCACCACAACTTTAAATATACCTAGAGTTATTGAAAAAAATTCAGGATCTTCAACTTATCACATAAATTCACATAGATAATATCTTAAGGTAGTGCTACCTGAGAATCCTTGCTTGCAAATCTTTCGCACAAGAGTACCCAATCTGGGACCTTTACACCTCTTGGCGGGTTCATGATTGCCTGCTCCTTATTAGGGTAATTCTTGTAATGATTGTGCAATCTCCATCACCTACTTTTATGTTGGTTGGCAAGCTGAGAGTCTATAGCATGTCGCATCGATGGACAACTTCAAATGAAACTTGAATTTTCCTACAAACAAAAAAAAAAAAAAAAAAAAAAAAAAAAAAAAAAAAAACTTATGAAATTACCATTGATATTCAAACTTAAATATAAGTGTAAACAAAACTACACACATAAAAGTTACTTAATGTATTAAACACAGAGAGTAAAGAACAAGCACGGAAAGAATTTGCTGCTATACAGAAAGATATATTAAAGCATAAGTAATAACTTTACCGTGCACTTGGAGATGATATCTGTCTTCAACGAAGGTTCTTGCTTTCTCCAAGTGGTTCCATCAAGCTTTGTGCACTCTCTCACCAAACATCCACCTTAGGTGATAAGTATTTGGCTATCTTCCCCAACTATACATCCAGCACAATCATCAACTTCAAACACTAATTTTCTATTATTCAAGCGATTCCTTTTAGTTGCATTTAAAGCTCTAGTCATCTTCCGGGTAACAGTTGTGCCTAGATATATTTATGCAGCAAAAAACGTTCAATTCATTACAAGGCTGAAGTACCTAGTGATGGTAATAGCAAAATATTTCAAAGACATAATGCAGGTAGAAACATGATTAAAACTGAACTTCATGATTTCACCTAGGACTCCCGGATATTTTTCTTTAACTTCCAATGACTTGAGTTCTCCATCCCTTGGGTTCTTTCCCTTCCCCTAGCATACATGTTTCTCTATTCCTTCGGTTTACATGAAGACAACAAGCAATTAACCAACAATCATTCCAAAAAATGTATCTACAAGCACACACGGGATAGCAAGTGAGGTACTCCATCCAGTTTTTATACTTAATATTGCTATTTGAAAACTCTAAGATTGACCATTATACAGACATTTTACAGAAGTAGACTTATACTGAACTGTTAATACAACAGCTGTGACATCTAAAATATATAGTCATCAGGGAAAAAAATCTACTTTTGGGGGTGTGTAAATGAGGAATCATGTGGTTTTGGACTAGTCATCTTTAATATGTCTAGTATAGACTGGTTTATACCTTTTAAAGGCTTTGGAACTTGCCTATTAGGGAAAAAAAGCATACACAACAGTATTATTACTATAGATGTAGAAAATAGATTAGTGACATACTTGATACACTTATATATGATGTCCCACTCTCCAAGGTGAAACTGAATTACAGTTGCAGTTTTCAACAGAACCTCCTAACATATATACTGAATTGCAATTACTATATATGATGTATTTAGATACTTGATCAGGAGTTAGACCACCAAAAGAGACAAGCAAGAAAAATCTATAAAGTATAGAACTTGTAACAACTAATGCCACAAAAGAAGATATCTACTAGAGGTGGCAAAATGTGCCCAAAAGCAAAAAGATGGGCTAAATGGGCAAATTTTTAAAACATTTGGGCACATTTAGCCCCATCCTTTTTTTGAAATGGGCACTTATAGCCCATTGAAAACTTAAATGGGCACTAACGGGCACATTTTTTTCTCAATTGTAGAACATTACGATCGTTTTAAATAAAATTTCTTTTTATATAATATATTTAAGTTTTTTAATATAAATAAGATATTACGTTTAAGGAACTTATTTCGTCGTTTTAGGTATTTTATTAAGCGATTTGTATAACATGTGCCCGTTTGGCCCGTACCGTTTAGCCCGTGCCCGTTTAAGCCCGTGCCCATTCTAGCCCGTGCCCGTGCCCGCCCGGCCCGCCCGTTTTGCCACCTCTAATATCTACGATAGTTAATTCATACAAGGAAAAAAGAACGTACATACGTCAAACATCAATAAACTCACATTAAGCATAAACTGGTAACATAGGTAAGGTATACGCATTGATTACTCATTTCAACTACTCCGTTGGTATTAAATGATTCAATGCTTCTTATATTTTAAGCAACTATAGTACGATTGAATTCATAAGCAACTAGCGTAAATAAAGTCTATTATATAATTAAAAAGAAAAAAAGAAAAAAAAAAAAAAAAAAAAAGAGAGAGAAGCTAAAAACCATCTGAATATGTTTATGTAACTTTTGAATCGTTTCACTTGTTGCCTTAGCTATCTTTTTTTAGCTTTACCAGTTTAACCCACTAGCTATAAATATCCAAAATCAACCCAAGTGATCAAAATTTTCACATCTACTCGTAGCAAAGTTCCTTGAGTTAGGGAGGGATGAAGTCTACAAAAGCAAATTTTACAATCTGTGGCAAGTTATCGGAATTTGCACATAAGTATCCATGTTAAGTTCACATCTGTTACTTAACATATCGCAATTAACATGAAAAGTATCTAAATTAACATGAATAACTAAATAATAATCACAATCAGATAAACAAACTCACTTAGGGGTTGTTTCTTTTTTTCTTCATTAAGTGCTGATTGCAGAAGATTGCATCAGGTTTGATATAAAAAGGAAGTCTAGAACCAGGTCCCTATCATCAAATTTTGTTTCTCTTTTCATCCTATATGAACATCTTAACCACTTCATACAACTATGGCACCATTTCAATTTCAATGAACATCATCTATACACACAGCCAATAGCCACTATTAAATGCCAAATAAACTTGACCTTCAACACAAATTGAACACTAGAATAAACAGTAAACACGGATCAACAATAAAATTACAAACTAACAACTAAACACGTAGACTTAATCACTTAATCAGCTAATTATAATCAAACTAACCTCGATTAAACATTCAAATTCACAATCAATGACAATTTAACAAACGAACTTAATCACAGAATTACTGCTACTAATATTCGCAATAGCTCAACAATCAAAACTAAGCTGTGTACCTCTTATATTTAAGCTTAATTAACAATAAACACATATTTTATTACACTAGTAAATTCATTTCTTCACATGAGCATTTCATCGAGCCCCTTGTATACACTTGAGTAAAACAACATCAACTGCTTGAAGTACTAACAATATCAGTTAGAAATACTAAGGGTGCGTTTAGTTGGGGTAAAACACCCTTATTTTCCACAAAATGTTTTGTGAAAAACAAGGAAAACAGAGATCGCGTTCACATAAGTGTTTTCTAACAAAATGTTTTGCAAAACACAAACTCCCCTATTTCCTAACTTAACAAGGAAAATTACAAAACAAATTTCAGTTGTTCTCCTTGTTTTCCTTTATAACTCACAACCCTCACTCTCTTCTTCAAAATAGAAAACACAAACATCAACTAAACGCGTTTTCTATATTTTCAAGTGTTTTGTGAAGATAATTTTTCATTCCAAATTTTTACAAAACTAGAGATAGAAAACAAGAGAATTTTTTCTCCAACTAAACGCACCCTAATCGTTCATAGCATAATATCAAAATCTGCTATTCGAAACAAAACATATCCAAATTAACAGTCCCAATTCTCGCAGATTAAAATCAAAATCTGTTATAAGTAACGAAAATAAAAAAATCACATGATCTCTAACACAAACACTACTGTATATGAATACCTAAACTTAAGATGAATCGATAATTCGAACTCCTTATTTTATAAATTAGGTCATATTGTTATATAAAAAACGTAAACTAACAGCTAATTACAGATTTAAGAGCGATAACAAACCTTTGATTAAATCAAATGGAATGAATAGAGATCGATTATGAAGCTAGGGTTTGTTCACACATAGTTGAAGGCTTGAAGGTGTTTCTGTGTGTTTCGAGGAGAGAAGAGAAAAGAAGTGTGTGTTATCAAAAATTGATATTGGGTCGGGTCGGGTCGGTCAATCAAGACCATTTAGTTTTGTGGTAATTGTCGTTAAAAAAAGTTACTTTCTTATCGTGACATTGCATTATCAAGGCATTATTATATTTGTCTTCACTTCTACACCTTTCTGTGATTTAAAGCATGTTCAATTGCTCGTTTTCACACAGATATGAGATGAGAGACCTTTTGTTTTCATATATAATAGTTGCATCAAGCCGAACATTAATTGTGACGCGGCTTTTAACTAAAAAAAATTGTGGTTTTAGGGAAAACGAGCGGGTTAGCCCGTGCGTTGCTACGGGGAGACCGTGTTTATGTTTATTAGAATTATGTTAACGTTTTTTTGAAATGACATCGAACATATTAACAAAGAGAAAAGTTAAATTGCATTGCTAAGTTAACAGATTTCAAATAAGGACCTTATAAACCTACATCGCTAAGATAAGAGTAATAAAGTTTTTTCTTTCTTTACAAATGGAATCTGTGATCCTGTTGCAAGTAATAATATTTCTAAGCAGAAATAGAAACACACTTTTCACATTTACCATGATGATGAACATAAGCAAATTTTGAATGCAAAGAGCATACTAAGAACTGTTGGTTTATGAATATATTTAATATGTGTATGACCGGATTCGAACTCGAGACCACGGGATTGCACACTTTACGTATGAGATTCGATGTTTAAATAATTAATATAAAATATTATGTTTAATTATAAAATTCACAATAAACGACTAAACGAGCGATTAGTACTAATTGGAAGTGACTATCGGTCGTTAAATGTCAACGGAATATGAAGAAAAGTGAACAAGCCAAGAGACGGTTTTAGGAACCCTCTTTTTGGCTTGTTTTTGGCCGAAACTATGGAATCCCACATCGGAAACCATAGTAAACTTGACATCTACCATAAGGCTATAAATACATCCCCATGTATTCATCCTTTGGTACACTAGATTTCAATAGAAGGCCAAACTTCTTCTTTCTTCCCTATTGTTCTTAGGTCGACGAGTGAAACCCCATGTAAGGGATTTACGAGTGACCTTGAGCCTAACAAAGGTGTTTGGTTATTATGTTGTGATCAAGAACTAGCATTCGCATCGAATCGCTAATAGTACGTGTGTACAAAAACGTGGTGTAACACAATATTGTTACATCATTTGGTTTGAATTGAAAAACGGTAAGGGTCAATTCGTTAAACCACATAAACCCTAATTAGGGTTCTTGATTGAAGAGATCTAACCATTTGCAAGAGGTACATTACGCATTCTTTCAGTTAATTAATTATTGTTATGATTCTAAGTCTCCCGCTGTGTACTCTGTGGTGTCTATATGTTATTATTGTATATCATATATCTTAAACTTAACAGTGGCATCACGAGCCTTGTATAACAAGTAATTAAATTACTGAAACACATAAAATAAATAAACATGATTGTGTTATTATTTGTATGCGTAGATCTAGGGTTTGCAAAACCTAAACCCTAATTTTTTTTTGGGGGGGGGGGGGGGGGCGTTTTTTGGTGCCCTAATTAGGGTTTTGTAAACTTCAGTTTTAGTTGGATTAGAAACCCTAGGTTGATGCAATTTTATGTGTATTGCGTAACTCTGTTTAATTGCATTAATTGTTAAGTGTGATTTATATCCATGATAAATACATGCATGTTTTATCATGGATCTGCTTTTATTGTATGTTTTACTTGGTTAAGTGATATACACTAAAATTATGATAGATCTAAAATTGGGGAAGACCTCAATTATTATTTAATCAATTATGTGCTATGTGATATGTGTTTAATTTTGACTTACGCAATCGATGAATCGATGCATGTGGCTCACTTTGTACATTGCTGAAAACGGTTGAGAGTCTTAATTAAACATATGCATATTGACAGATCTAGAATTGGTTATTAATAGGATTTATCAAAAGGTTTGCATATGGCTATTTGATATGCATGACTTATTATTATGTTATGCATTCATTGTTTATATGTTTATTTTTAAATGCTTGCTTGTTTGTTATGTGTAACAAGGGTATTTTTATAAGAAAAATAAACTGACCTAAACAATGGTGAAACATGTATTTTTAAGCATAGTAATCGTAATCGTTTAATTGATTGATTTTTTGCACAAAATAGTTAGAACGGCTCACCCATTAATGACAAACTGTGTGATGGTATAAGGTTGGTACGCATTAAATTGTGACCTTAAAGATGAGGGTATGTAATATGCTTCGCGCTGACCTAATTCTCCGCTAGTTTGTGCGTCTTAATGGAGCTACCAAGTATTCCTATATGTGTGCATAAAATCTTAAGGGTGAATTACTTTAAATTCTACGCGTCACTTTTGTGGTAATTATCCGAATAACTTGGGTCTTATGACTCATGCAGTAGTAGGATATAGTGGTAATTAAAGATAATTCTTTAATTGGTGTAACCAATACCTCGATTAAAGTTTGATGATGAAAAGCTTAAACATTAAAACACGGATATAACTGTTTTAATAAAAACGGCCTTATGCTACGAAGATGAATGCATGACATCTTTGTACATATTTGATTTGACATCAAAATTATTACCCTTAATTTAAGTTGTATGCCATCCAATGAAACGGAAACACCTGAGATTACCTTTTATTTGCGTGAGAACGTGATTTAGATCGTAATCAAAGGGTAAAATATCCACGTGTCGTGAGAACGGGCATGGATGATTTTGCAGTTTCTTAAGTTGGACAACTTAATTGAGTTTTGTAGTGAGAATTGGCAACTCAAGGCATAAGATGGGGATAAAACATGTTTACATGGCAATTGAAATTGGCTAAATGTAAATCCCATAAATCTAGGAATTACAATTTGAAAATTGGCAATTGAGGCTCGACTCGTACCATTTTGAATAATTTCATTACTAGCAGATCAACTGATGTGATGAAACTATGTCAATTTGGATCCTAGTTTTCAATGAAAATTAAATGGTTATATGTTTATGAACCATGGGTATTTAATTTTTCTTGAAAAGGTTAATTATTGAAAATACTAAAATTGAATTTTGTAATTCTTTTGAATGTATAAATGCAACATTTAACCGTAAACATGGTTTAGTCTTTGATTAGTAAATTGATCCATTCTGCTTTCAAACAAATGTTTGATTGAGAATAATTTACCGAAAAGACAAACAAAGTCTCTTTTCCATGGGAAAAGAATGAGACTCAATCCTATTCCTTTTCATGAATGAGAAAGGTATAATAGGAACATCTGAATTGTCTAAATTCTAATGAAACTAATAGCAATGAATTGCACATCTTATTTTCCATAAAGATTTCATTACCCTCATTTGGTGAATGAATCCTTATGTAACAAACATGAATGTTGGTTAACTGGAAAACATGTATATGAGTTACTAAATTAGAAGCTAGACTAATAACCGCAAAAATTGGTAAAAGGCAAACTAGCATTATTTATCTAGTTGTTTTGCTTTAACCTTTAAAGGTGCTACATACCAGTATGGGCATGGTAGGCCTGTTAAGGAAGAAATTGCATACCCAATTTTTCAAGTTAATAACATTGATGGATAACCCATCATTCACAGAGTAGAATACACCTTTTAGTACCTAAGTAATGATTACGTATGGTTCTTCAAAGGTGTAGGAAAGTAAAAAGCAAGCAAGTTGTTTTCACTGGTTATGCAACACTTACAATGTTGTCAGATTCAGTGGGAGCATTTGTGTTGCATTACTGAATAAGAAGTTGTTTTATTGATTTCTAATTCAGTGGGAGCTACAAGCCTTATTTCCTGTGTAGTAACCCAGATTATCTTCAAAGATAATTACTTTCCAATTGTAGGCACTTATGTTTTTAAGGAGAGTCATGTGCGTTTCCTTACTAATCAATATAGTCCTACATCTACTTGTTATATCTATGACACAAATCATATTAATCAAATAAACGAACGTGTATCATGTTGTTTATCTGCTACATGATGTTGTTCCATGCATAATTGGGAGAAATCTTTATTGTGTGCAAGGTACAACACATATAACTATGATTTAAATGGATTCTCTTGACCGCAAGGTAAGAGAGTAACGTTCCAATAGGAATTATACATTTAAATATGTATGATTGCCCCATTAAGAACATGTGTCAAGATGATAACAAAGACTACTTTTATGTCATTTAATATTTAAGAAACACTTGTAGTTACAATTTATGTTACGTGACAACGTGAACTAGATTGTAGCCCAAGGTAAAATATCCACGTGTCGTGAGAACGAGCATGGATGATTTTGCAGTTTCTTACGTTGAACATTTCATGGAATAACATAATTAAATGAAGTAATCTAATACTACTTTGAATTTAAGTATTCGTTGAATGACTTAAATATATGTAGTAAATATTAACTTGAAATATTAATTGAAACCCGAGGTGGTGTTCATAATTACTTTAATTATAAATGTTTATGATTTTGTAAAGTTACAAACATGAAGTCTTTTAATACAAGACTTAGAATATAAAGTAAGACGCTAACTTGCTATGTTTTAAGACATATGCATGAAGTCAATGAGTTGATCAATGACTTATAACGTATAGTGGGATTATAACTGATATGTCTTTTGACTTGGTCAAGAATACTTGTGTTATAATACATGCAATTGACTTGGTAATTCTATTATACCATTAAGTTTTACTTTGTTGGTAAATAGGTAAGCCAAAGGTAGATGGTTATCTTAAATATTGTTAGATTTTCTTACAATATTAATTCTAAGGAAATATCATAGTTTTATGGTATGTTCAGTTAGAAGAATCAAAGTCTATTGGCGTTGTTTGATTCAAGATATCTATAGTTTCTTCCAAAAGTTATCAAGGTTAGTAGAATGAGTATAGATTGAATATACTCAATAAAACTCCAACCTAGAAGATTGATAAGACACCATTTGTTTATGGAATGTGATGAATCACATTAAGTCTTATAATGAAGTTCTGAATTTGTTAAACTACTTGTAAAGTGAGTTGTAACAAACTAAAGTCAGGAACTGTCAATGTTTTTGTAATATCCCAAAAAAGAATAATGTATTGTTGCTCTACTTGCTAAACTATTTAAAGGTAATCTTTAAATTGTTAAAGGCAAGTGGGAGTTTTGGTTTAGATCTTGAAAGATTAAAGTTACAAATACATAATCTTCTAAAAATGCACTTGCAAATATCATGATGAGGCTAAACATGTAAATGATAGACCTCAATATGATGGAATTGTCATTCATAGATCCGTAAGGATATCTCAGATATTTAATATGCTGAGGATTATGAGTTACAGGATCATGGTAAGCCTGTTAATCATGATGATGAATTTACCAAATGTTGAATTGTAGTAAATCAATCATACTATGAATGTTGAGATGTTGTCCATAAAGATAATCAATTTTAGATACTTGGTTTATCTAAATGAAGAAGATTTTCTTCAAAGGATGAAAACCCTAGTGGTTTAAATCTTTGTGTAGAAATCATATGGACAATATTGTACACGTATTTAATGTATGCCTAGTGATAATAATATTAATCATACTTAAGCAATTAACTATGATTGAATATTATTTCCTAGATACATTAAATAGAAGTATAAAGATTATAATTGTCATACTTAGTTTCATTGATATGAAATTTTGACAATGAATATCAAAACTCTTTGTTTTGGAATTACTTTTGCGAGGACGATAAGTAATGCAAAGGAGTTTTATGAATTCAAATAATCTTTGAATATGTACAGACTGCAAGAATCCATGAATGGATATATGCATGCATCTAGGAGATGATTCTTATGTTTAATATTAAATCCATGTTTGATTTAATAATTAAAATAAGATAGCTCATAAGTATTCCTGAAAGCTAGTGGGAGTATTATTTTTAAATCTTATATGTTGTATGGGCAACTACATTCCACCAAAATTAAGTTTTAGTTGGGAATGAAACTTCGTTTGTAAGATTTGGAAATAAGACATACAACCTTGGAATATATGTTTATTACTATAAACATATGCGGTAAATAAATGAGTCTAAAAGAACATGGTGAATAAATATCTTTGACAAGATAGAATATGAATGAGATCTTAAAGTCTAACTTGAAGATTTATTTTGTACATCATGTTGTGTATAAGGTTGTTGTATCATGCTTGATTACAAGATGATTTAACAATATTGTAATATTTATGTTTGGATTTAGAATTGCATTCCTCAGCCTGGAGTTGCTCCCAGATTCTATACAACAATTGTTATGTAATTGTTATAGTCAACAAACTTGAAGTTTGAATGGCACCAAACAAATAATATTCAAAGTTTACGGATGTTTAAAGAGCATATTGTTGTATACAATGATGCTAGTATAATTGAGATGACACTCAATTGTAGTCACGGTATCCTTAATGATGACCATGTTGACTGGTTATGCTCAACTAAGAGTATAGTTGCATTATACATTAAATAATAAAGAATACTTTAAACTTTAAGGTTTTGAAAGATGATTGTCATAAAATGGTGGTTCAGGTTATCACGCACCTTATGGAATGATATGACAATATCAAGATATGTGTAAACACATACAAGAAATTCACTTATTGAATTTTTAAAATAAGTATTCTCAAAATTCCTATAGATCAAAGTTAGTTGAAGTTATGCCCTGTCAACAAGTATGATTATCATGACTTGAGGCAAAATTCATTAACTAAGAATTATCATGCATTGATTTATTTAGTATTTGGATAAAGGATATTGTAAACATTATTATTCAAATGAAATAAAGTATTTTGTTATGTTTATTATTCATTTATTATGATGTTATCCTATGTTTGCATGTTTAAATCCTTGAATAACTTAAGTTATTCTAAATAGTCCGTTGTCGATCAATAACATGGGAATGATATTGAATTAAAACAAATCAGAGTATTAGTTAGAATATACTTGAAAGTATATTGATGCGTAGCATGACTAATTTCAGATGATATTCAATGGATTGAATATAGGACTTATCCCAACCACATGATGATACTTTATGGATCTTAGTCATTAAGTACATTATGAATATTTATCCTATGACTTGAGATACCAGAGAAATGTCATGGATGTAGTGCATTTCTGTGAAGCAATCTAACGCTATACGTAACTGGTAGTTATAAGGGTTGTTTTCAGAAGTGTTGCGAAATTTATGAATTCTGCTCGTAGTCAAAACGGGATTTGTTTCCTTCAAATTTATTTTGAAGTATAATACTGTTGGGCCCCTCGTAGGATTGTTAAGATGTTTGCATGGCCATGCCCAAGGTCTTCTGAAATACGTTCAGATGAATTGGTAATCTTAATCAATCAAATAAAGCGAGAAATAGAATAGTTAATTAAGAAATGAGCGAGATCCATATTCTTATTAACATGGTATTAGAAACAATAGGATAAGTATGATGATGAATCATCAAAAGGTTTTTTCCAGGAAACCATACTCGAGTTGTTCTGGGGTCATTGGCGTGCTGCTAGATGCTAACCAATGTCATTACGCATACTAAGATATCTCCAAGTGGGAGCTGTTGGTTTATGGATATATTTAATATGTGTATGACCGGATTCGAACTCGAGACCACGGGATTGCACATTTTACGTATGAGATTCGATGTTTAAATAATTAATATAAAATATTATGTTTAATTATAAAATTCACAATAAACGACTAAACGAGCGATTAGTACTAATTGGAAGTGACTATCGGTCGTTAAATGTCAACAGAATATGAAGAAAAGTAAACAAGCCAAGAGCCGGTTTTAGGAACCCTCTTTTGGGCTTGTTTTTGGTCGAAACTGGAATCCCACATCGGAAACCATAGTAAACTTGACATCTACCATAAGGCTATAAATACATCCCCATGTATTCATCCTTTGGTACACTAGATTTCAATAGAAGGCCAAACTTCTTCTTTCTTCCCTATTGTTCTTAGGTCGACGAGTGAAACCCCGTGTAAGGGATTTACGAGTGACCTTGAGCCTAACAAAGGTGTTTGGTTATTATGTTGTGATCAAGAACTAGCATTCGCATCGAATCGCTAATAGTACGTGTGTACAAAAACGTGGTGTAACACACTATTGTTACATCAATTTGTTTGAATTGAAAAACGGTAAGGGTCAATTCGTTAAACCACATAAACCCTAATTAGGGTTCTTGATTGAAGAGATCTAACCATTTGCAAGAGGTACATTATGCATTCTTTCAGTTAATTAATTATTGTTATGATTCTAAGTCTTCCGCTGTGTACTCTGTGGTGTCTATATGTTATTATTGTATATCATATATCTTAAACTCAACAAGAACAACCTGAAAATTTTGAATGGAAAGAGCCATAATGTAACGGGTATTAACTGTGAGTAAACCGAGAAGCAGCAGCATTGAAGAACAGCTCAAGGGCTATTCATCATAAACAAAATTTTTTACAGCCAATCAGTTTTTTCATTCCAGAATTCATTTACATGTCTGTTACATGTTATTGTTCATTCAAGAATTCAAGGTAAGCATGCACATGAAATATGCATACAATATTACTCACGTTACAGCTTTACAATGTTTAGTTAATCTCGAATTTCAATATTAGTTATATTCATTGCGAATCTTGAATTATCCACAATATGAGTGGTTGATGTTGGAACGAAGGTACTTTAGATTCAACCATGAATCAATCTGTCATTGGTTTTTTTACCATACCCAAGGCATATCGACTGGTGGGATCAAAGGCACCTGCTAGTCGCTAGCATCCACACCAGTTCACTGGAGCACCGATGGTTCCAACCTCAACGAACATGTATCGATACAACCTGCAAAGAAAAGAATGCAAACCTATTTTAACTAATTTAAATCAGTAAAAATGCAAATTAAAACTTAAAAATGCCAAGTTCTTTAGTTGCAATTAGCATTACCAATCATACGGGACCGATTAATAGATTATGGTACTTGCAGGGGCGTTTGGGTAAGCGCATATCCTAAACAGAACATGAGTCAAAAGTTTATATTTTTATCATAACATCTAAACATATGTGACTTTTCTTACCCGGATGAAGATAATGGCTTGTTTACTACAAAGACGCGATCTAGAAAGAAATGTTAGAATCACCGTATTTTTTTTATCACCATTGGAGATCATCCGTTGCACACTATCCATTGAATGAGTATTTGCAGATCCCTGAAGCTCTAATTGTGGTGCTGGACTCTATAAAAGTAGACTCTTTGGCTCCACTTATGCTGATTTTGGGATCTTAACTGGTAACCCCGCTGGTTTCATCTATTAGTTCTCATAGGCAAACAACGATGTCATTAGGTTAATATAAGATGCAGAGCAGACATACATGAAACCATACTCTATATTTATTTACCTAATCATCTCACAACCAAGCTGCACCACCGATTCACTAATCCGAATCTTGAGAGTACTGAAATTCAAAATGTTGTATGATTTCTTTGAGTCGGTTTACACAATTGAAGCCATATGTCTTGAGGTATTTACTGAGGTGTTCAATTGTATAGCAAGTAACCAATCGATTTAGAAGTTTTACGTCGTAAAAAGAGCATAGTTTAACCGTTCCATCAAAAAAAAATTCATGTTATTAATTTTCTTTACTGTGACCCACGGAGATACAACTTAACCCAAATTGATCCATCAGTAACTAAATGGTTCAAAATTAGTGAAAAAAATTGTTAAGTACCATACAGAGACAATTATCACTTATTCATACTATTACAAATTTCTCCTAAGCAAGAGCCCCGGCACCCGTAAACATGGCTTGATTTTTAAAAATAAGTTTGTTTGAACTGCCCTGAATACCTCTTTAATGTTGGCAAAGTAACCTCAGGACCACTTTCAAAGTTACTTAAAACATACCAAAGCTTAAGGATTTTTACTTTTAGAGCAAAATACAGAGCATTTCGGTCATCAAACACAAAGAAACTAATACTAAAAAGATCTTCCTAGATAATGTTTCTACCTTTTTTCGGAACGCAAATTAATCATTTCACATTGACACCCAAAGACTTGCACATGTATCGGCAAATAATTAAGTACGTATTAAAGCACTTATACCTGTGCTTGGGCAGTCTCGATACGCAAAGGGAAACAAAAAGTTGCAAAATCGCATCAACTATAAGTGTAGCAGACCTTCCAGCCTTCATATCTTAAATTAAGTTAAAACTCTTTTTACTTCGTGATCAAGCCTAAAGATCATGCAAATCAAAAACCAAATTTATCAATTACACTAAAAAAATCCGAGTTTTGTTTCTTCATTTTGCACAACAACATCTGAAATAAATCATTATAAATATAGTACAAAATGCATAAGATGTAGCTGGAGCATACTTGTTGATGGAGGGCCATATTCTACAACAGGGGTGGATGTCGTAGATCAAGGGTTATCCATTCTTCCATGTCAATCCTCCCATTATTTCGTGTCAGCTTCCTGAATTGTTAAAACAAAGTACACAATATATTCAGTTTTGTTAGACTGTCAAATTGTTGTGAATATAGGCCATCATAAAAGTGGGGTTGTCCTAAATTTCCTACAAAAATGGTGTTTGAACCTTAAATAAGTAAGAAAGGAACAAATAAACATTATAGTACCTTCGTTGTATTGCCTCATAAGTAAACCCTTTGTTATACTTGAGCATGGGACAGAGCTACCAGCTGCGAACGAAGGTGTGTCTTGGCTTTGGGCCCTAGATGCACCATATGATCGTTTATCAGGCTAAAGATCATTGTTGGTTCAAGAATAAATCCACCATAAATACTTGAGTACATTGCTGGATATGGAATCCTTTCAACTGCATTCCACTTTTCATGCAACTGTAATCATCAAAATAACTAATATCAGAACCTTTTTTTTTTGCGTATTTGTTCTATTTTAATCACTCTATATTCATTTGGATCATTTTTATCCCGTAACATATATTAAGAATGCAACCGTTGCAGATCGACTATCGACATCTTTCATACACACAAACATATAATCTACTCCATCGAAATGGACATATGGGAAGTCCGGGTAAGTCGTAAAAAAAATATAATTTAACACGAAGTCCTTCTCATACAAATGGGTCAAGAAGCAATGGATAAATATCATAAATTTGTTGCTCTTTAAAAATATCTGGAACATTGTCAAATTCCAAAATAGGTTGGATTACCAGCTTCTACTGGAAATAGACCAGCCATGTTAAAGAAGCTACAACAAACACTCCCTTAAACGTCTATATCTGACATAAAACCTTTAAATACACGCAAATGAGCCACCCCATTTTGATCCAAACCACTGTGACCCATTGGCCACATCCAGATTAGCTTATCACTTTAAAAAGATATCATTAAAAAAGTGTGATAACAATTTTAACAAATGCAAAGAACAACCCGTAAACCCGCATCTCAAGTGAACACTCACAAATTGAATTCAATATACTATGTCAATAAGATTGAACAAAACATAGAATTATATACTTAGATGAACAGTGATGGAACTAAATTTTGGATTCACTGATGCTGATTTGCTAACGCCTGCTCCTCTGCGATTGGGCCTAATTGAATACTTAAAGACTTATCTGAAATATGATGAAACTTTCAAACACAGAAAGGGTAAATATCATATTTAGTTCTTTCATACAAATAGAAAGCCTCCCGAATGAGTAACAGACCTTGTCAGTAATGTTGAAGACATGATCAAGAAACCTCGGCCTGTTTGGGTCTCAAGTAATATTAAGTCGTTGTATTAGAGTCAAATATGTATATAAATCTTTAAGAGCCTATAAAAAATACATAAGAATGTGAGTAGATGTGACAACTTACATACGAATATATACCCATTTATTGGCTGTTTAAACTCACCTATATCAGCCCCCAAACCCACCCATTTCAGCCCCTAAACCCACACGTTTCAAATAAAGAATAACTTAACAGTTAAGCTACATAAACAACAAAACACCACATAAATATCAAATGAAACCAAAAAATGATACCAGAAAGTTAAGAAAAAGTACCTAATGGTTAAAAGCGTGAGAATTGAAATCGAAAAATAAAACCATAATTTTGTTATGTGTGTGTAATCACACAGTCGGTGGTTTTGATAGGAACAGGGGAATTTTATTTCTGTGTGTTAAACCAACTCCTCCATTCTTTTTTATATCATTTTTCTGGGTTTGATCGAATCATAAAACAGACACACCCTTTTTTTTAACAAATTCTAATTTGGCCCGTTCAAAAATGCTCTTTAGTATATACCAGTTTCCGTTTCTCGACCATAAGGTCCATGGATCCTCTTGGTTGTCACAAAAGATAGTGACGCGATTATTGTAAAACCATCTCGAATATCAACAGTTCCATTAATGCAAGTAATTCTTTCACCAACATCAAAGATAACCTGCAGGTAATAAGCCAATATAAATAGTTTGTTTAAAAATAAGAAAAGAATATATGTAGATATTGATGGTTAATTAGAGATGCAATCAGTTCACCTCGGAAACTATGTCTCCACCAACACAACCACCGGCAGATATTAAATTAGTATGTGACTGGCATATGTAGACATATGTTTCTAGTGGTTGAAGATAATTTGATTATCCAACTAACCTTTAGTTGAAGTGGCGGTGTTTGAGTTGCTTTTAAGTTGCTGTCCATATTTGGATGGTTCATAGTTGGATACAGAAAGATGGCTTGCATTGTGATTAGTACATGATACAGCCAAGATAAAACGTTTAATAAAATCAATAGTATGATATGCATTGCATGATGTTTTAGAATCAAATAACAGGCTACTACATTAGGATTTGTACGTACCTGTATTATGACGCTTTAACGATAGTGTAGTCGCGGGATCGCTAACGCTAATCAGTAAGAATTTTCGTTTCAGGTGCGACGCCAAACCCAACACTCGTATAGAACCTGAAATTAGAAACACGCACAATATAAGAAATTTGTATTGCTTTTGTGACACACAAACCTGCTTGCCATCTTCCTATAATGTAGTTCAATCCTAAATCCTGATTAACAAATAAAGCTTTTACCAATGATATACTGAATACAAACATTCAATTCATGACATTTAGACAAACTCAAATTAGCTTATAAGTCGAAGAATAGGCTTAAAAAAAGAACACCTTATATTTTTAACAATTAACCAAAACGGTTAGTGATACAGACAAATAGTCTTGCACAAATAAACTCAAAGTAGCAGCAAACAACAATAGTCGCAAACTAATCTAAAACAACTGGTACCTTTAATCTCGCAAAGTAATCTTAAACAACTCGTACCTTTAATCTCATATGTATAAGCTGTTGATGATCTTGCCCCTTATTCCAAATGTTTTTGGTTTGCGACTATTGTTTGGATTAGTTTGCGACTAATAGTTTATTAAATTTAAGAAGAACAGTAGCTTATTGAAGTCCAGGATTAGTTTGCGACTAATAAATTGAAATCTTGAACGTTTTCCCAAAAACGTTCCACCGACAACACAAATCAAACAACTGGTACCTTTAATCTCGCAAAGTAATCTTAAACAACTCGTACCTTTAATCTCAGATGTATAAGCTGTTGATGATCTTGCTCCTTATTCCACACGTTTTTGGTTTGCGACTATTGTTTGGATTAGTTTGCGACTAATAGTTTATTAAATTTAAGAAGAACAGTAGCTTATTGAAGTCCAGGATTAGTTTGCGACTAATAAATTGAAATCTTGAACGTTTTCCCAAAAACGTTCCGCCGACAACACAAATCAAACAACTGGTACCTTTAATCTCGCAAAGTAATCTAAAACAACTCGTACCTTTAATCTCAGATGCATAAGCTGTTGATGATCCTACCTCTTATTCCGGCGTTCAAGATTTCAATTTATTCATGGATGTTTGGATTTGTGTTGTCGGCGGAAGGTTTTTGTGCTTTGATGATAGAAATTAATGCGTGTTTTTTGGTAAAGCTATTTTAGTTTGGGAGAAGATGAATGAGAGAGGGCGAGAGGCCCTGGAATTTTCTAGGAGGTTTCCAAACTTCTGCTATTAGTCTGTAAGAATCATACATATAACATTATGTATCTGTAATTTATGCATACGGTGAACAGTAAAGTTTGCAACACACATTATCCAATGAGGATGTGCCACAACAATTTTCTTTGTACTACAATTTGTATAGGACCAACCACATGTTGACAACACCTCAGGTATACATTGTATTTTTATACAACCCCCAACTCCTAATAGTATATATATATAATAATATTTGGTGATTGGACAGACATGTTTGTAAAATAAATTTGTGAAAAAGAATTACTTGTGTTTGGCTTATATAAAAATAACACTTCTTATATAAAAAGTGTTTGTTTAAGCTTATATATGAGCTTATGAGCTTATTTGACTTTGGCTTATATTTTATAAGCCCTAATTTTGACTTTATTTAAGATTTATGTGCTTGTATAAATTTATCGTATCATAATAAACTTATATAAGCTCATAAGTCTTAAAATAAGCTGTAAAATTATGATTTATGAAATATAAGCCCAAACACAAATAAGCTAATAAGCCACGTATAAGCTTAAACAAACATTTTTCTCCATTAACTTTTAAAAAAAATAGTGACCACTAATGTTCGTCACTTTCTTATACCAAAAAATATCGCATATGTATAGTGACGAAATTAGTGACCATCTTTGAGCTTGGTGACTAGCTATTTATAGATGACCAAATATTAGTGTCCATGTACTATATGGTCACTATTTTTCCTAAATAGTGACAAAAAAAAAGTCGACACTAAATTTTGGTTACTATAGGCACTTTTTTTTTTGTAGTGAAGTTTCTACCAAAACCAACATCATCTGTTACATTTCAAAACCCTACAATCTTTAGTCCTTCAAAAGATAGAAGATCATTTGAAAGAACCCATAAGTCCAATCTTGGAATTGGTTTCTCTGGCCCTATGCTGTCCATGATTCCAGCTGATACACGCCGTAAAATCAAGAACCAATCGGATTACAACGTCGTTTATGAACCCACATCTCCAAGGGTTTCATGCATGGGCCAAGTCAAATACAAGTACCATAAAGCTAGCACGAGGAACAAACCATCTACAAACGTAAAATCCAGCGACAAGGTGAGACATAACGAGAACGATCATGAAGAAGTATCGAGAACTGAAAGCAGGAGCAACAAAAAACTAGGGTTTATGAAATTATTGAGTGGGCTTACACCCACTGCCACCCAAGGTGGTAGTGCAAGAAAACAAGTTACTAGATTTAAGAAGCTAAAGGCTCCGTTATATCTTGATAAAGCGCCAAGTTTGGGTACTATGAAGAGGTTTGCGAGCGGTAGAGGTAAGTTTTCAAATGTTGATTGGACAAAAGAGGTTGCAGGAACAGATAGGGATGAAGAAAATGATGAGGAACGTGTTATTGAACCTTCTTCCGCACCAGTGATTATTAGGAATACATTAGGGTTTGATGATAAGTTTATTAGGGTTGCTGGAATAAATTTGGAGCCAAAAAAAGAGATCAATTTGTGGAAGAGAAGAACTATGCCTCTATTGGGATTTTAGAACAAGTTAACCAATTAACCTCTATGAGTACGCAACGGATAAGGATCTAGTAATTGCAATTAGGTTAAACACGTAATTAATAAACAGTTAATTAGTAAACAATTAATTAATAAAAGGGATAAAAGAAAACCTAACCTTGCTTGGCAATTGAACTTTAGTAATGGACAATAAAACCAATACGAAACTATGCACCTAAATTAGATGCCTCAATGAGTATCACACACAAACCCGATAACATATACGTTCAATATAAGGCTAGTCGAGAACGTAATATATTAAACCCAATCAACAACTTGATACTTGAATAATACACTAACATATAAAACTCAAGAACCTGCTTGCAATCTGCTCGTGTACCAAATTAACCGCCTAAACTGTTATTCCACTCTACCCGATATCGAATGAAACCCATCCGATATCCACCTTGCTTCTTTGTCCGAGAAGTAATCAAAGACCAGAAACAGTAAACCAAAACCTTCTTCTTGCTGTTGTTCATGAACCAGGAACCAACAAGAATTCACCAATCAATTAAACACCTAATGCACTTGAATCAATACAAGCTTAGGAACAAGAAACCAAGATGAAAACTTCAACCGACTTGAGGAATATGTCGACTGGAATTCACAGGAGAGTTGGATCGGTTTTAGGGTATAACTTAGGTATAATATGCGTGAGTTGGGAGAGAATAATGAGCAGAGCACGTTTGGTTTTATAACAAAACAAACGCCCCTTAGCTTGGGCCATAACTTGGACGAAAAGCAAAAACCCACACCTTTTGTCCCACTTTCTGTTTTGCCCGATCAGTGAGCACACAAGGCCCAAGGCTTGTTCACATTTGACCCATGTTCAATCCATAACAGCCCATGGATCATATATTGAATCGGGTCAAATAATACGCATAATATGGGTATAATATATTCAAGTATAATTAACGTTCGACACGTATACTCGTGTTTATCGCGTGTGCCCCCATCGGCTCACACACTTTTAGTTGTCTTGTCGTGTTTACAACTCCCACAAACCAACAGCTCCCACTTGGGAGTTGGTGTGTTGAATGGCACACAAAACTAACAACGGAAACACCTAGCAAACGCTCTCACTCGCTTTTTAACTAAAAGTGTCTGAGAGAATAGTTTCGTAAAAGTTTCTCAGTGGCATGGTGATTCAATGTCTTGCTCTAATCATCCTTTGTTATAGATACCGTTAAACCATGGATTATGGATCTCAAATCATTCCATATAGTTTAACCATTTAGAATCTCGTTATATAATTTAATTAGATATACCAAATGTAATCAAGTATCATCTTGCATTACCCTTTGGGTTCGGCCGAACAATTATCTGATTAATTCTAGAGAGGTGCCACGGTATCTTTTTGCACATATCAAGTGGAGTAACAAATTTTTTATTGACTACAAGTGTTGTGGATGCTGCTTCACATCACTCCGAGATATAGCTTTTATAACTACCTTATTCAGATAGTGTTTTGCGTATACTTACAAAAAATGATATCCACACATAACAGAACTTGCTTGTATCTCAAGTCTAAGGATGAAGATAACAAACCATTTTCAATATTTTACTTATGACAAGGATCCAAAAGTAAATGTTTGAAAGTTGGGGAATCCAATATGCATCTCTAGTGAATACATATGAGTTTGACGGGAACAATCCGAATTCTCGTTAGAATTATAACCAACACTCACATTTGCCTTATCCTAACAATATTCCCATATTTTTAACCGACAATGGACATATTTAGAATAATAAAATTATTCAAGGATTAAACATGCAAATATAGGATAACAATTATTAAATGAATGAATAACAAATACTAAGTATCTTTATTCATCATAAAGTAAAAATTGTCTTTCAATCCCAATTATCCAAATACTAAAACAGATATGCATGAAACTCATTTAGTAAGTTGAAGCCTAATGTTTCTAACATTCTCAACCTTTCTTTTACAAGAAAAACTAAATAGTCATCTGAGTAAACTTTCCGAATACTTGTTTCAAATATCACATATAGTGAGTGATTTGAAATATAAGATGAGTGTCTTATCTCATATGCTCATACTATTGCAAGAGTTATAGTATGGAGATGTCGTCCTACCTTGCATGAGGTATTAGAAATCAACGACATACTGACAGTCATCGTTACAGTTTCTAAAAGTGTAAAGTATTCTCATTCCTTAATGTGTAATGCAACAATGCTCTATGTTGAGCATAACTAGTTAGCAAATTTATCATAAAAGATGAAATCCTACTACAAGTAGTATGAATAATCCTCTAGCATCATTTGTACTTATACAATATTATGCTTTATAATTCGTAAACATTTATAAAACAATAATCTAAACACTCTCAATTAGATATTGTTGTTGTCAGCTCATTTTGTTCTTGTACAAAAACAACAACTAGTCTTATACACAATATAATATGTACATGATAAATCCTTAGTTAAAACAACATAAGGTTTCCATCCATGTAATAAATTATTTCAAGTGAAATATACCATTTTATGAGTTGCTCAAATGATATATTACATTTTGTGTTAGACTTAATTTTCCGCATCTGTTTATTCCAGATAAACATTTTATTCCAAGGTTGTTTGTTTTATTCTCTAAATTCAAGTGAAGTTTCATTCCAAGCTTAAGGATCAATATCTAGCTTAAATAGAATGATATCTTCAACATCTAAATTTTAAGGAAAAACACATTGCTCCCACTCAATGTCAGATGTACTCAAGAGTTGTCTTAATTTAATCAGAATCATATTGTAATTAAATTCAAGATCTCAGCTCTTAGATGCATAATTCAATCCAAAAATGGATTGCTCAAATTTTGTATACTACATAAAGATAATATAGATTCATAACTCTTTTGATTACACACCGTCCTCGCAAAAGGTAATCATAAAGAAAGAGTTATAAAATCTTAATTGTCATATTCTTCATACAAGGAGCATTTATGACAATTCAATATCTTTATATAATTAATGCGTGTATATATAAGAAAATTTAATCACAGTCAATTGCTTAAGTGTGATTAAAAACTTCTTATAAAATGGCATGCATTGATATGTATACAATTTTGTCCTTGTGAGTTTTTCTTCAAAAGAAACTCATTCCAACCTCATAGGTTAACTGTTAGGCAAAATAACCATCAAGCTCAAAACTCGATTTGCCTTTTAAAGACTGCATCTTATCATTCATAGTTCTAAAACATTTATTAGATTCAAGATGTGATAATATATTTTAGCAGTTAGCTGATTTACAATAATTTTCTAACTTATATCCCTCAGCATTTGATATAAAATATCACTCAAGTGATGAAGCATCCTTTCGGATTTATGAATGAGAGTAATCATTATACTTCGGTCAACATTTTCATGTTTAACCTTAGTATGACATTAATAAGTAGATTTTAGAAGGTTAAGTATTTTGTTCTCAAAACTTTGAAATATGTATATACTCCCACTTACTTTTTTAAGTAGAGACAATTCTCTAAATACTAAGTATTTAAGCAACAATAAATTGTTCCTTATGGAGAACCACAAAATACATTTTAAGTTCTCATCTCAAGATTTGTTAATAAAATGCTTCATAAGATTTTAACAAATTCAGAACTTAAATCAAGACATAATGGAATTCCTTCCAACAACTCAAATTAGGGTTTATAGAAAAACTCTAATTTAGTATCACTCTTTAACCAAAAATTCTAACAACAGTTTTGTGTTTCGTCAAGCTAGGAAGAACACCAAAACTACAATCTTCAAGCTAGGAAGTGTAGAAAATCAAAAATCCAAAAGGGTTTATGATTCAATTGGTTTGAGTGTTAAAACCTCAAATCTCTAATGAATTAGGGTTTTCAGTTATGGGTTGTCTTGAATACCTTCTAGGTTTGAACTATATTGAGTGTATCCACGACACACGCAATTTCTAACCTTGATATGTTTTGGAGGTAGAGCAATTAAAGCTATCATGAACCAAGCAATATTAATAAGGTTTGATCCAACAACTTAGACATACCATGATGAAGTGGTATCCTATGAGTTATTAGAATTGTGAAACTATATCAGAATAGATAACTTAATTCTCTTTGGACAAAATACTTGTCAATTGGGTCGAGCCAAATTGCATATAAAGTATTTATGAATCAATCGCATGCAATAATGTATATTCATTGAACAATACAAGAACCTTATGTTCACGTGTTCACAAGAAGACAGAACTGTTCAAGGATTATATGTTCATGTGTTAACAACAAAACAGAACATTTCAATAATACATTATCAGACTTTGAATAATTCAAAGCCTCATGTTTATGTGTTAACGAGAAGACATAACACATTTACTATATACTTTATGTTATAAGTCATTGATTAATTCAAGGACTTTATAAATATGTCTTAACATGTAAGCATAATTAAACTAACAAAAGTAATCATGAACGCAAACTATTGAGTTCTATAGTAATTTCAAGTTAATTTTATACTTCAGAATTATGATCATTATCATATAACCATAATTATGTTGACTAAACATGTAGTCAAATGTTGAAGTATCTTTACACTATATTATGACATTTGAATGTAGTAGGGCAACAAACATCTAGCGTGTTCAAGTCATAGTAGAATCAATATTAGAATGTAGTAGGGAAATAAACATCTCATGTGTTTAAGTCCTAGTAGAATTCTTATTTACATGTAGTAGGGCATTAAACATCTAACGTGTTTAAGTCCTAGTAGAATTATTAGTTTCCTTTACCTTGCGGTCAAGAGATGCCAATAATGTTGTTGTTCCTTGCACACACTTTGAGATTTCTCCCACTTGTGAAAGGTACAACATCATATTATGAAAACAAACAACACGTGATTGATTGTTCAAACAATATGATAATGTCATATATATCATAAGTAGTTTTAGAACCATAACCTTTAATAAGGAATTGTGGATTATTATTCTATAGATAATGCTTCAGGAAACGACAGCAGGAAGGCAACGAGTTATCTGATAAAATAAAAGGCAATTTTCCTTTAAGCAATGGTTGTTCATATTCGAAAAGTAATGAATTATTTCAAAGCAAGTTTGAAATGATATGGGTGACTAACAGAAATAAATCCCGTAGCTCCCACTGAAATTGACAACATTACATGAATGATATTTCAGTAATAAAATGCAATTGCTCCCACTGGATTTGTCAACATTACAAGTGTTACATTTCCAGTAGAAAACATATAGCAGTTTTATATACGTTCCTATTCTCTTCAAGTACCTACGAGTAGCATGTACTTAGGTATTGAACATAGTATATGAAGTTATACTTATGTAGACAATGGACTAGCCATTCTTTCATTCAATTAACTTGAATCTTTAGCGGGTTTTATTTCACACAGGTTACCCAACTTTCTCATTTTGTTCGCCTAAGTTACCAAACTTTTATTTTGTTCACTTAGGTTACTGAACTTTAGTTAAGCATTCAACCTTCATTTTTCAGTGTAATCAAAGTAACCCAAATGCATTTTTTTAGGTAAGTTAAGTAACCCAAATGCATTTTTTTAGGTAAGTTAAGTAACCTAAATGTCTCATTTTACAAATTCAGTAACCTGAATGTCAACTCCGTATAGTCCAATACCCTGTTTGCACAAAAAAAAAGTTTGGTAACTTAGGCGAATAAAGTTGGAAAGTTGGGTAACCTATCTGTCTATAAACCCAATCTTTAGCATGCAATTCCTCCTTTATCGTCTACATAGCCCCAAGGGTAATTAGCACTTTAGGAATAATAAGAGTCTAAGAAGATTACCTAGCATAATATGCTAGTAATTCCTTTACTCTTTGTGGTTTAAACTCATACATCGTGACAAGTGTAGGATGTTATTTATTTTGGTAGCTCTAAACACAATGTTTCCAGTTACACAAATATTCTATCTTTCAATTAACTCTAGACCACAAAAGGGTAATGAAAGATCATAAATAAGTTCATTGATTTGTAATCCTATCTTAGTTTGTCAACTAAGGAGAAAAGATACGTATAAGTCTCACTCTTCTTACTAGGAAAAGAGACTAAGTTTCTCTTTCAAAGAAAAACAACTTTGTTTACGAATTATGTTGCAATTAACACAATTAGACAGAACATAAAAAATTCAATTCTAGTATTTTCGATAATTATATTCTTAAAAGAATTAACTACCCAATTAATTACTAATAAGACTAAGATCCATCTTGCAACCCCACTTAATTACCATAGGTCTGACCAGTGCATAAAAAATAAGACAAGAGGTAAGCGACGAACGTTAATTGCAAAATGCAACTCTTAGATTTATGAGACTGTTTAAGGCATTAGTATCAAGTAATAATGTCAAAAGCATGTTTAGTTCTCATCTTATGCCTCGGGTTCAAGGTCTGACCAAGCTAACTCGAGATAAGTCGACCAAGTATGAACGTGTAAAAATAACCATAGGTCTGACCAGTGAGAAATAATTACCATGGGTTGGAAAGGCCCTTAGGTCTGACCACAGAAGTCAATCCAAATGCACGTGTTCATAGTTGGATGGCATAGACTTAAAATTAACAAACAGGTATGCACATATAAATGTGATAAAAGTCGTGTACAAAGAAGCATGCAAAACAACTTTGTAACACTAATTTTAAAAACTTTTTGGTAATGACACTGTAGTGATCATCATGGTTCACGGTAGCTCCAATCGAATGCACAGGGAGGCAGAGGACCAGGTAAGCGCTGAAGCATAACCTTAGACATCCTTTCTGTGTGACTGTGCGCACCTCTTTGAACCCCCTTTTGAGTTTGTTCTAGTGGGTGAGCCGTACATCCCAAGTGTCCATAGCGTCTAGTTTTTAAATTCTTGAAAACGTGTTTCATATATTAGGTCACTTTATTTTACAAAAACGATTTTCCACGAATCAAATAGCAGGTCACAATGAGCATGATATTTAGGCGTGTAAATAAAGACCCATATTAATGTTATGGTTACGATATGTATTATTCCATATTGCATACAATTAGGTGTCAAAGCAAGTAATAATGCACATATAGGAATCACAAACATATAAACATAAACATCAATATATAACCACATATTGTTCTGAGTTCTCTTGCGAGTCTTCCCCAAACGGAGAACCATAAGACCGTCACTAGGATACAATACCTAGATCGCCCCATACATCGCAAAAGCAATTGAGTGGGTCTTGTGGCCGGAAAACACATAAAAACGCATGGCAATCTCAATTAACAAGTAATTACGCAATTTTATGTATTTAATAACCAGTATGTAATTATAATTATCATAATAATTCTAATTAATAATTAATTAATTCTAATTAACTTTTACATCTAATTAGCAAGTAATTTATAATTAACATGTAATTCTAATTAACAATTTAATTCCAATTAACAAACTAATTCTAATAAACAAGTTAATTCCAATTAGCAAAGTAATTCTAATTAACATGTAATTATAAATTAACAAATTAATTCTAATTATCAATATAATTTAATTTGTGTGTGACTAGTTATTTTTATTAAAAATTGACAAGTATTGCATATAATTGTCAAAACAAAATAAAACGAATAACTAAATTAGGTTTCGTGCAGCCTTTTAAATATATTTATTAATAAGAAACGTGTAACCCATAATCGCAAAAACGAGATGACTCGTGATGCCACTGTTGGGATTTTAGAACAAGTTAACCAATTAACCTCTGCGAGTACGCAGCGGATAAGGATCTAGTAATTGCAATTAGGTTAAACACGTAATTAATAAATAATTAATTAATAAACAATTAATTAATAAAAGGGATAAAAGAAAACCTAACCTTGCTTGGCAATTGAACTTTAGTAACAGACAATAAAACCAATACGAAACTAAGCACCTAAATTATATGCCTCAATGAGTATCACACACAAACCCGATAACGTATACGTTCGATATAAGGCTAGTCGAGAACGTAATATATTAAACCCAATCAACAACTTGACACTTGAATAATACACTAACAGATAAAACTCAAGAACCTGCTTGCAATCTGCTCGTGTACCAAATTAACAGCCTAAACTGTTATTCCACTCTACCCGATATCGAATGAAACCCATCCGAATTCACCTTGCTTCTTTGTCCGAGAAGTAATCAAAGACCAGAAACAGTAAACCAAAACCTTCTTCTTGCTGCTGTTCGTGAACCAGGAACCAACAAGAAGTCACCAATCAATTAAACACCTAAAGCACTTGAATCAATACAAGCTTAGGAACAAGAAACCAAGATGAAAACTTCAACCGACTTGAGGAATATGTCGACTGAAATTCACAGGAGAGTTGGATCGGTTTTAGGGTATAGCTTAGGTATAATATGCGTGAGTTGGGAGAGAATAATGAGCAGAGCACGTTTGGTTTTATAACAAAACAAACGCCCCTTAGCTTGGGCCATAACTTGGACGACAAGCAAAAACCCACACCCTTTGTCCCACTTTCTGTTTTGCCCGATCAGTGAACACACAAGGCCCAAGGCTTGTTCACATTTGACCCATGTTCAATCCATAACAGCCCATGGATCATATATTGAATCGGGTCAAATAATACGCATAATATGGGTATAATATATTCAAGTATAATTAACGTTCGACACGTATACTCGTGTTTATCGCGTGTGCCCCCATCGGCTCACACACTTTTAGTTGTCTTGTCGTGTTTACAACTCCCACAAACCAACAGCCTCAACCTAAGCCTCTTCAAATTTCATGATAATGAGTTTTTTCTTTCTTTATTTCTTTTGTGAGGAATCTTTAGAAATTTATTTTTGTGGGAGGTATTATTAAGCATTATTTTTTGATTTGTTTGATCGAGTTATGTAAATGTACAAATGTAGATCATATGTTGAGTACTGTATTTTCGTTGGATAATTTTGCACATAAAAAGTCTATAATTCAATGTGCTCTACAACTCTGAATTTCAAGTGATCATTTATTAAATAAATTCTTCAAATTAAAAGTCCAAAATGTCGTTCTACGACTTCTGTGAATATGCAATAATCATACATTCACACAATTTTTACCCAACAAATCTCACACGCAAGATGTTCCACCATATGGCAATTAAATATTAAGTTAAAAAAACAAAGTGAAAGTATAATATGATTGGTGTATTATACTTGCAACATGTATTTCTTAAAATTTTTTGTAACTTTTGTGAATATAACATTTTTTTTAAATACCAAGAAGAAACATAAGATCCTTGTGGAGATATGCATTCGTTTTTTAAATGAGGTGCTTAAGATTGGGTGTAACAGTAAACGTGTTCATTATTGTCAATTTTGATTTCTTTCTACCACTAACACCACCAAATTTATTAAATTAATTTATTAAATATTAAATTTTTTTAATTAAAAAACATAAGATACTAAAGTAAAATATTATTAACCAACTTATTGTGCATTTGCTCAATGTGATGTCGGCACGAAGGTTTAGATGAGTTTCCTCGATGAGCAACTCTCTAATTAACTTGTAATGTTTGCTTGAGTTCATACGAGATCATCCTCACAATGTTGTACCTGCGGATAAAAGTTAGGAGATATTGCATTGTTTTTGTATTTTGAAATCATATTACGTAATATAATGTATGTGCATATCATATCCGTTATATTCTTATGAGACAACAACCATGCGAATATATATTTTTTTTTAATTTTTTATTTTTTGTTATAGCCTTTTTTTTCTCAAGCGAACCACACACTCGTTTGACATCTTTTTTTGCTTTTTCATGCTCTTGTTTATGGCTCACCGGATTTATGTCATATGCATTATGATGTGAATTTCATACGAAATATATCCCATCAGTAATTAAGATAATATTCCCATTTATACGCTACATCGTTATTCTTAAACGAAACCTCTTATATTTTCGCGTCTTTAAAATTGTTGGACAAAGGGGATATGACGTAAAACATTGACATCATTGTTCGCCCAGGAAAACCAAAGAACGCATGTCAAATTCATAAATCTGGAGAGGCAACCACTTAAAATAATAAATGGATTCGAACCGTGATCACATCTATAGTATTGACCATGATATGCATTTGGATAATTAGATACTCCCAATCTGTACAATCAATGATTTCTAACACCCAACCCATGTGTTCTCCTCGTGATATGCAAATAGTTTTTGCACATCGGTATAAGTAGGTTTTCCGCAAAAACTCATTTCCAGATATTTTCACAATAGCCATACTATTAATATTCACGAGAACCGCTAGAATTTTTCACACCCATTTGAAAATAGTCGCCTAAAGCATCAGGAATGATGTCATATAACAATTGACGGATACTCGAAGTGCACTTCATCAGTGACGAAATGCTAGCTCTTTTCATACATGATTACCTTGTTGAAAATATGGAGAATGACAGTTACATATCGAACAATGCGGGTGAATAGTGATCGCCTCATTCGAAACCGCTTACAAAAAGTATCCGCGTCATACATTGTGTTTTCTGGAAAAATAAGCAGCGATTTTATTACTTTTCGTGGTAACATGCTTCTATTTGGTCTTCGAGAACTTTCAATTTGACTATTAAGATACATCAATTACACATTTTTTTATAAACTCAATAATAATACTATTTACTTCTTCTTCATCCGAGGGCGTAAATATGAATAGTATGAAATCCATTTGATATGACAAAATGAGAAATAATTATATGGATGATGCGAAAGAATGTGATTCCAGCTGAAACTCGCCGTAAAATCAAGAACCAATCAGATTACAACGTTGTTTATGAACCCACATCTCCAAGGGTTTCATGCATGGGCCAAGTCAAACACAAGTACCAAAAAGCTAGCACGGGGAACAAACCATCTGGAAACGTAAAATCCAGTGACAAGGTGAGACATAACGAGAATGATCGTGAAGAAGCATCGAGGACTGATAAGGATTTAAAAAATACGTTTTTACGGGGGCATTTAAGCCCTATAGCGTTACATTTTATGTCCGTTACTGCTTAAAATCGTTCATTTTCACATTTTAGGTCATTTGGAAGCAAAATGCTGGAATGAAGCATTTTTGGCCGAAAAGAGACGAAAACATGAAGAAAACGACAAAGTCAAGAAAACAATGCTGAAATAGTGGTCCGGACGGCATCCCAACCTCAAGGGCGACGCCGTCGCTTACAACGTGGTCCAAACTTTCTCAAGCGACGAATCAGGTTACTTTTTTATCTTAACAAGTGATGACGTCACGTGTATTTCAACATGGCCGTTACTCTATCTTTCTACACCAGACGACCAAAGCTTTCTCAAGACGGCGTCAGATACAATCCAGACGACGTCACTGTCTTCTACCTGACGTCGTCCCAATAATGACTTGGCAAAGACGAAACTCTAATGACGGCGATCAGACGACGTCTCCAGCAAAAGGCGACGCCGTCGCAGTTGTAAAATCTATATATAGACCTCGAATTTTCTGCATTTAGTGTGTTATTTTGGAGAGCAAACCCTAGTTCATTTTTAGTCTGACTTGGACAGTACCTTAGGGTTCTAAACCCTCTTTATTGCTTCAAGATAAGTTTGTTTATCCAATCTATCACCATGTTTAATCTATGTTTGATTGTTTGCTTGTGTTCTTGCATCTCTATCATGTGTAAATAAATTTAATTAGTATTTGATTAGATCCAATGAAACCTAGTTATTAATTGTTGTTAGGTTGTCTTTTGGTTTAATTGGTTGTCACGCTAGATTAAGGAAAACTGGCTTCTTCTTTTATTGTTGCGAGCTTGAACGTCCTAAATAGAGATTATTAGCCCTAGAAGGCACTAGTAGGCTCCCGTTGTGTTTATTGCTTGAGTTGTGGTTTGTAATACTAGGATATTCGGGGGAGATACCTCGGTACCTCGCTTTTAGTTATTATAAGAACTATTCCTACAACCCATAGCTTTACTTTTATCATTTAGTTTAATTAGTTTGTTAAGTAGTTTAATTGGTAGAATACCAAATCCCCACTCTAAAAAACCCGAGATTTTTACTTGCTTTCTAAAAAATATAAAAAAGACTAAAAAGAATCACCCTTGCCTTTTCGTCATACATCTCGACTAGCATCTCTATTCCCCTAGAGAACGATCAACCCCCTAGGCTTACCCATACTACACTGCAACGATTAGGTACACTGCATGTGGGTTGTAAAGCTTGCTCTTGGAAAAGGAAGTATTTCGACTTCGAACCACGCACCAAGTTTTTGGCGCCGCTGCCGTGGAATAGAATAGCTAGTTCCTTTTCTATCTCGATTAGGTTCACTCGCTTGATTTCTATAAAGTGAGTTTTTTTTTATTATTTTTTTATTAGCTTTCTTGTAGTCTATCCCCTTATTTGTGCTTTTTTTCGTAACCCTTTTCATTGACTATTCCGTTAGCCGTTATGGAGAACGCGAATCCGCCAAAATTTTCACCCAATCGACAAAATCCACTACATAATCTACTATTTCCACTCGAAAATGAGATCTTGAGGTTCCGAAAACATCATGATGAATCTTTTCCTGAGGCATGGACTCGTTTTAAATACTTACTACTAAAATTCCTTCATCAAGGTCTTGATCTATTGTTCCACTTCAATTATTTTACACTCGTATCGACCAGGAAACTCAAATGAGACTTGGATATATAGCGGATGGGGATCTTTGGGGATATGGTGTTCAAGATTCATGGAAAATTTTTGAGACTCGCGCTCAATGTAGAAGTGGAACATGGGACCCAAAAAAACGAAGATTTAGACATACGCCCAATGTAGAAGTGGAACATGGGACCCAAAAAAATGAAGATTTAGACATATCTTCAAAGTGGAAGGCTCTGTCAGAAATGTTGATTAGGAATGAAATGGTTAGAGTTGAGGTACCTAGGTGCATGTCATGGTTAGGCGCTACCATAGTACAAAATGAATGCATAGATG
Organism: Chrysanthemum seticuspe; assembly: GCA_019973895.1. Classification (NCBI taxonomy): domain Eukaryota; kingdom Viridiplantae; phylum Streptophyta; class Magnoliopsida; order Asterales; family Asteraceae; genus Chrysanthemum; species Chrysanthemum seticuspe. The sequence continues at coordinate 34,259,286 of BPTQ01000002.1, read as the reverse complement.
ATCTAGATAGGATGGAGGATAGAGTAGAAAATCTAATCCCACCGGATACCCTACAAGTCCTACCATCACTTGAGGAACACACACCGCCTATGACTTACCCGGAAGTAGTAGAAGAGACTATAGGAACCCCAATAAAGGTAGAAACTTTGGACCAACCACAACTAGAGGATGTAGGTTTGAACGCTTGTTGTGATGACCTTTCTCTTAGTTCTAAGGAAGTTCCTAGTTTTGATGTACCGGAGCCTCAACCAAAACCATTACCCAACTTTGCATCCATAGATGTGAATCTAAGAATTGAATTAGGCCCCAATCCACCCATCAAAACAAATAGTCTGGGTAGTTGCAGGATAAAGGTAGTAGAATCTAAGCCATGTAGAGTGGAAGCTAATATAGGAGTAACACATGACCTTCACACTTACATCACCCATTCATGGTTGATAACAAGAAACATTATAGGTTTAAACCGGATTTATTAGGTCAAGATGGATCCTTAACTAAGAATCTCTTGAAGTTGATAGAAGATGATCCTTTTCTAGGAGAAAGACTTGATTCACCCCCTACACCAGTAGAATTTACTGTGGAAAACTAGAAAGGGGGGGGGGGGGTTGAATAGTTTTGCCGATTTTAAGTTAGTTTAAAAAACTTTAGATTCGATATTATGTGAAATCGTATGTATGAAGAGAAAGTATAGATCTAATGGTAATGCAAGTGAATAAAGTAAAGTAAGGGATATAAATGACACAACCGATTTATAGTGGTTCGGCTACAAGGACACCTTCCTTGCCCTACTCCACTCCCCGAGTCACCTACTCGAGAGTTCAAGCACTATGTCAACAAACTCCTTCAACTTGCCGGAGAAGCCTTCACAACGTTGCTTACACATTTTTCCGGTACAAAGCTAAATACCGAGTCCGTAACACGGTGGACCAAACCAACACGACTATTACACAACAACTATGTGAAATATCAAATACAAGATCTTTGCTACAGAAATCTTGTGGAGGAACAAATCAATCAAGGACCCCTTGCTTGGATGACTTGTAGAATGCTCGTGATCTCGCCTTAGAGAAGGACCTATATGAGAATCACTAAAGAAAGAAAGAAGAACAACTCTCTAGATCAAGTGATCTTTTGTTAGAAGAGAATGAGAGTATATGAGAGAATTAGTAAGAAGAGGGGTGAGTTAGAATGAAGAAATGGCTCTCTATTTATAGGCAAAACTTGCCACTGTTCCCCAAATCCCACGGATCCCTCCCTTAAGGGATCCGTCTAGTGTAAACCTAGGGATCCGTGGGACGCTCCTCTTTGCCCATGGGTTTTTTGGTTATGGGTCATGGGTCATGGATTATGGGTTGGTCCATGGGTATTTCTTTAGATACAATGTATCTAATGAGTACAATGTATCTAGTCAAGTGGGTATGGGTCAATACCATGGGTTATGGATATGATCCATGGGTTGTGATTTTTACCCATCCTAATAAACTATTACAACAAATGATTTATTACAACAATTTGTATTAATTGACTATATGTAAATGCTTTACAAAAATAACATGTATCCTTATAATTTTACTTATGATAACATTATATTTGTTATCAACAAAACACAAAGAGATCGCAAAATATTAATAAACATTTTTACGGTTTATTTGTATTAACAATCTCCCCCTTTTTGTTGATGACAAAACATAATGTTATGATGAGTAAAACTTAAGAATAGATGTATGTTTTGAAAGCCCTAAGTTTTACTTCTTCTCCCCCTTTTTGTCGAAACAAAAAGTGAACCCAACGAAGAAATAAAATGTGGAAAAATAGCCCACGTATCGCCTACTCCCCCTTGACGGTAGCTCCCCCTAGTTTGGGGCGTCAAGTGAGAAAAATAAAAAATACTACAAAGAGAGGGTTAGTAGTAACATGCATAAGTAATCTTGTGATTGACGAGAATCAATATTGGGAGCCAAGGTATGTAAACAAGGCCTTATAATAAAACAACAAAATGTAGTGGTATTTATGCCACATACAAGCATGTAAAAAGTAAGAACAAGACTTGTTCTTAAAAATGACTCAAAAGAAAAATACTAAAAATAGAAAATAGTAATAATGATTCCTTCCATGCTTGCATAAGGTTATGGATGGAGGTTTTGATGAGTAATGGTATTGATGCGATCAAGAATGAGGTTGAGTATGAATCGCATTTATTCCCTAACTTCTATTGCAATATCCCTAGGATTGGCAATGTTCACAATGTAAGTGATGTAGGTAATGAGTGCGGAAGTTTTCCGGGTTGTTTTGATTTGTGAGATGCAAAAGATGTGGTGGAAAAATAGAAAAATACGGATCAAAGTCCGGAATGTTTAGAAGTGGTGGTGGAAAAGAACCTAGATGTTCTTGTAGCTTAATGGGAGCTAAGGGTGGTGATGTTTCAAGGTCTTTGAAAATTGTGTTTGGAGAAGTGGGAGGTGTCAAAAAGGCTATTTCTTTTTGTTTTGGTTGTTGAGATCTTGTTGGAGTCTTAAGGAGTTCCAAAAGAGTGACTTTGGGTGGTGAGTTGATGGGTGATGAAGTTGGTGTACTTGTTGGTGATGAAGGAGGTGCTAAAATAGAAGCATCTTGTGGTGAGTTAGTGGTTGGTGATGAGCCATTCGATGATGGTTTTGCTAAGCAACAAGGCCGGATGCTAATCCGTGCGGATATCCTAGATTTTCATTGTGGTATTTTGGAAGGCGGGAGGACAAAAGTTTAGATTTCTTGAAATGGATTGGTTGCACTAGGTGATTCATCTAAGTTGGAAGATCTTTTTGAAGACATGGTGGTGTTTGTTTGTGAGGATGAGATGAATAGCAAGCAATGTTGGGAATCCTACTTATAGGAAAAAAAATAAGCATTGTAATGAATGCTTGACCCAAAATTTGGATTAAAATCTAATGATTAGATATGAATTTAAGGCATGTGATCATGAGAAAACAAGCATTAAATCACATACTCCAAAATGAAGTGAGAAAATAGAAGATAAAACTAGCTTCTGTCTCACGAATCCCACGGATCCTTCCCTTGAGGGATCCTTCCAGCATTAAGGCTGGGATCAAAATTTTCCTTTTGGAAACATTTGTGCCTAGTGTGTGCCTATATGCAAACTATTTGGAGTTGCGGTTATCTCGACTCCTAAAAAGAAAAGGAAAATAAACTAGCAGTGAAAAAGCATACTATTATGTGAGATAACCCGAGTGCTCCTAATTCATTATTGCTTAAATGAATGTACCAAAAAACACATATTACTTATGTGTCCTCTTTAGCATTCAAAAGACATGAGATGCATTGAAAACGGGTTTTTACTTTGTATTAATAATGAAAAAGCGATTTGTCCTAGACGTGAGAAATTGATTTTGTGAAATTGATACAGGAAGAGGTATCATTTTTAGAAAACATTTTGAAAAGAGCTTTCCATGTGCGAATAAAAACGTTTTATCCTTTGAAAATAAGATGTGTATGTAATTATGTGTTTGCAACTTGTACTTATTTTGAAAGAAAATAAGAAAAACTATGAGTTATAAGTGAAAAACTTATCTTGGGTTTTGAAAATTCCCGTATTGTTTGTGAGTTGTGCGTGAAATAGAGATCCTAGACTCAGAAAGAAGAAGGCTAGTGTTTACATACCTTGTAGAATTAAAAAGTAAATTACGATGATTGTTCCATGAGACCAAGACCAAGACGAAGTAGGTTGAATTGTTCCCGCTTCAACGGTTTGGTGAGGACGTCGGCTATGTTGTCTTCAGACGCTACCTTCTCAATAGAGATGTTCCCCTTTTGAACATTGTCTCTTAAGAAGTGATGACGAATCTCTATATGCTTTGTGCGAGAATGTAATACCGGATTCTTGCTTAAATCGATGGCACCTTTGTTGTCACATAGAATGGCTATGTCACTTAGATGAATGTCGTAGTCAACTAACGCTTGTTTCATCCATAGTGCTTGTTGGCATGCTTTGCCGGCGGAGACATATTCGGCTTCGGTTGTTGATATTGCTAATGCCGTTTGTTTCTTAGAAAACCAAGATGTTAAACAACATCCCATAAAAGTACATACCCCACTTGTACTTGTTCGGTCAACATAATCACCTGCATGGTCAGAATATGTATATACAATTGTTTCTACTCCCGTGCCCTTAGGATACCATAATCCTAATTGTGTTGTACCCTTAATGTATCTAAATATCCTTTTTACGGCTTCTAGATGTGATGTTTTAGGGTCTTCTTGAAACCTAGCACATAGACAAACACTAAACATGATATCCGGCCTACTAGCCATGAGGTAGAGAAGACTACCAATCATGCCACGATATTTTGTGTTATCAACGGATTCGCCATCTTCATCTTTTGTGAGTTTGGTGTCGGATGACATTGGTGTCCTAATTGGTTTCAACTCTTCTAGACCGAATTTCTTTAACATCTCTTTTATGTATTTAGATTGATTAACGAAGATACCATCTTCTACTTGCTTGATTTGTAGACCAAGAAAGAAACTAAGCTCCCATGATACTCATCTCGAACTCGTCATGCATGATTTTAGAGAAATCATCACACATGTCTTGACAAGTAGATCCGAATATAATATCATCTACATATATTTGAACGATGATTATATGTGACTCTCTTTTCTTAGTAAAAAGTGTGTTGTCAACTAACCCCATGGTGTAGTTGTGTTTGATTAAGAATGACTTGAGTCTATCATACCAAGCTTTTGGAGCTTGTTTAAGACCGTAAAGAGCTTTCTTTAACATATACACATGTTTAGGTTTTTCAAAATCGATGAAGCCCGGAGGTTGAGCTACATATACTTCTTCATTAATAAAACCATTTAGAAAAGCACTTTTGACATCCATTTGATAAAGCTTAAGATCATTAGCACAAGCATAAGCAAGAAGTATTCTTATAGACTCTAATCTAGCCACGGGGGCATAGGTCTCATCAAAGTCTATTCCTTCTTGTTGGTTATACCCTTGGGCAACGAGTCTAGCCTTGTTTCTAGACATTACTCCGTTTGCATCTAAATTGTTTTTATAAACCCATTTGGTTCCTATTATGGTTTGATTACTAGGTGGAGGGACAAGTGTCCAAACATCATTAGAAACAAATTGATTTAACTCTTCTTGCATAGCCATTACACAACTTTTATCTTTTATGGCTTCTTGTGTATTCTTAGGTTCTACGGTTGAGACAAAACAAAATAGACTACTTTGGTTTTGGACTTGAGATCTTAATGTTCTTTCGTTTAACTTTCCTATGACCTTATCTACCGGGTGATCTTTGGACTCTTTAATATTTATGGCTTCATCATTTAAAGGTTCTTCTTCTTCATTTATCTTTTTCTTTATTACTATAGCTTCACTTTCTACAATCTCGTCATCGACAAGAGGTGGAGAGGGTTTGGGTGGAATTTCATCAAATTTTACATTTAATGACTCTTCTACCTTCATTGTTTCTTTATTTAGTATGACGTAAGCTTTGCTATTAGGAGAGTAACCTAAAAAGATACCTTCGATTGATTTAGGATCAAATTTTGTAAGTTAATCTTTAGTGTTGAGAAGAAAACATTTGCTACCAAAGACTCTAAAGTGGTCTAACGTGGGCTTTTTGCCTCGAAGTAAATCGTATGGAGTTTTACCTAAAATAGGTCTAATTAAGACTCGATTAAGTATGTACGTTGAAGTATCAACGGCATTGCACCAAAACTTTTGAGGTATGTATTGCTCATTTAGCATTATGCGACTCATTTTTTGTAGGGTTCTATTCTTTCTTTCAACTACCCCATTCGATTGTGGAGTGCGAGGAGCCTAGAAGTTTTGAGTAATACCATTAGCGTCACAAAAGGCTCTAAATTTCACTTCATTATCAAATTCCCTACCATGATCCGTTCTAATAGACACTATAGGGCTACCTAGTTGTCTTTGGATTTTCTTACTTAATATTTCAAAGTAATTGAATGTTTCAGTTTTGTTCTTTAAGAATTTAGTCCATGTGTACCTAGAATAATCATCCACTATGACCAAAGTGTAGTAGTTGCCTCCATAACTTTGGATAGCGGATGGACCAAATAAATCCATGTGTAGTAATTCTAGACACTTAGTTGTAGACACCATGTTTTTAGCTTTGTGACTAGAATGAACTTGTTTTCCTACATTACAAGCATCACAAAAGTGATGTTCATATTTTAACTTAGGTAGATCTCTTACTAGATCTTTGGATGATAGCGATTGAAGAAGTCGCATATTGGCATGACCCAATCTTTGATGCCATAAGGTCGAAGTATCATCCATAGAGGTAAGACAAAGTTTGTCTTTAGGTTCATTACCAATTTTAATGACATAGACTCCATGTTTCCTAATTCCTCTTTCTATGGTTATGCCATTTTTTAATATCTTACTACCGGTTTCGGTAAAAAGTACATTGCACTTTTTATCACATATTTGTCCTATACTTAAGAGGTTAAAGTTTAGGTTTTCTACGTGACACACATCGTTAATGGTTAGAGATTTTTTAGAAATCGTACCTTTACCGATGATTTTACTTTTGCTATTTCCAAACACCACATTTCCTCCATTGAAGGATTCATATGTGGAGAATAGATCTTTATTCCCGGTCATGTGCCTCGTGCACCCGCTATCCTTGACCCATTCATCCAGATCTAGGTCGACCTTTAAGCACACCTAAGAAAACAATTAACTCAAAAGTTTGGTCCCCATTTGTTCATGGGTCCATTAGTGTTAAACATTCCATTCATGTTAGACATGTATGGATAAGGTGAATATGCATTCCATGGTGCAAAGTTTTGAAATGGAAAACCATTTTGCATATTTGGGTTCCATCCTATTTGATGGTTACTCCTCGGGTAAACATTATTAGGTCTCCTAGATGTGTTTGGTTTTGAAAAAGATGGAGCTTTGTTTCTTGCAAAAATTGGATTATATTTTGGGGGTGGTTGTCTAGTGGTAATATGAGTTGGTTTCTTCTTATTAACAATAACAAAATCAGTTCTAGAGGAAGAAGCTATGTTATTACCACTGTTTGCTTCAGCAAACCCACGGATCCCTGGCTGTACACTAGCCGGTTCCCTTTTTGTGGGATCCGCCACAATAGTGGCCTGTTTTTCTATTGCTTTTACGAATTGTGTTTCTTTGTTTTCACTAGTTGATGTATCAAGTTGCTGAATGCCTAATCCTTTTTGGTTGTTTCCAGTTTTAACACTATCTAGTATCATATCTAAAGTATTAGTACTCATTCTAGCAATCTTAGAGTCTAGTTGATCAACTAGTGTTTGAAGTTGAACGCAAAGTTCACATTCGCCACTTGCTATTTTACCCTTTTCTAGATGTTTCAATTTTGCTTTTAACTCTATGACTTCCTTATCTAAACGTTGGTTTTGATTTTTCAAAAACTTGTTTTTGTTAATTACTTTTAAGCTAATTTTGTAAAGTTTGTCATATTCATTATGCAATGAGTCATCATTTAGTGATGAGCTACTATAGTATTCGTGACATACCTCGTCATTTGCCATGAGACAAATTTCTTCGTCCTCCTCCTCGCTCATTCCCCACAAGCTGCTCACGAATGCCTTTTGATCATCCCGTTTGGGACACTTACTAATAAAGTGGTTTGGGTCCCCACATTTAAAGCAAGTACGATCATTCCTTGGCTTCTCGTCCTCTTTGCTTTTCCGGAATCCTTTCTTGTCATCGTTTAGTTTATCATGAGGTATGTTAACTAAATTTCCTTTATCATCTTTTGAGGTAGCTTCAAAATCGCCTTCAACAATAATGTACCAAAGATCAATATCTTTAGACTTCACATACGTTTCGAATATATTTTTCCAATATATAAAACCATTAGTTTCAAGTAGTGGTGGTCGTTGCATAGATTGCCATTCCTTGTAGTTCTCAGAACCCATAGTGATCGAAAAGTTTTTAAAATACGGTTTACTTTAAAACTTTTATAAACTTAGCTCTTGATGCCAATTTTCGAAAACTAAAAGGGGGGGGGGTTGAATAGTTTTGCCGATTTTAAGTTAGTTTCAAAAACTTTAGATTCGATATTATGTGAAATCATATGGATGAAGAGAAAGTATAGATCTAATGGTAATGCAAGTGAATAAAGTAAAGTAAGGGATATAAATGACACAACCGATTTATAGTGGTTCGGCTACAAGGACACCTTCCTTGCCCTACTCCACTCCCCGAGTCACCTACTCGAGAGTTCAAGCACTATGTCAACAAACTCCTTCAACTTGGCGGAGAAGCCTTCACAACGTTGCTTACACCTTTTTCCGGTACAAAGCTAAATACCGAGTCCGTAACACGGTGGACCAAACCAAAACTACTATTACACAACAGCTATGTGAAATATCAAATACAAGATCTTTGCTACAGAAATCTTGTGGAGGAACAAATCAATCAAGGACCCCTTGCTTGGATGACTTGTAGAATTCTCGTGATCTCGCCTTAGAGAAGGACCTATATGAGAATTACTAAAGAAAGAAAGAAGAACAACTCTCTAGATCAAGTGATCTTTTGTTAGAAGAGAATGAGAGTATATGAGAGAATTAGTAAGAAGAGGGGTGAGTTAGAATGAAGAAATGGCTCTCTATTTATAGGCAAAACTTGCCACTGTTCCCCGGATCCCACGGATCCCTCCCTTAAGGGATCCGTCTAGTGTAAACCTAGGGATCCGTGGGACACTCCTCTTTGCCGATGGGTTTTTTGGTTATTGGTCATGGGTCATGGGTTATGGGTTGGTCCATGGGTATTTCTTTAGATACAATGTATCTAATGAGTACAATGTATCTAGTCAAGTGGGTATGGGTTAATACCATGGGTTATGGATATGATCCATGGGTTGTGATTTTTACCCATCCTAATAAACTATTACAACAAATGATTTATTACAACAATTTGTATTAAGTGACTATATGTAAATGCTTTACAAAAATAACATGTATCCTTATAATTTTACTTAAGATAACATTATATTTGTTATCAACAAAACACAAAGAGATCGCAAAATATTAATAAACATTTTTATGGTTTATTTGTATTAACATTTACAATGAAAGAAGTACACCCCTTTGAGCATAAGTATCACCCATCACCCTCTCCTCACGTGGAAAATTTCCACCCTAAGGGTGTGTATGGCTACTATCACCCGCACTTAAACTTATGTGTAAGAAAAACTTCCCATTTATCTGTTAAATAAGGGTAGAGTCAAGCTCGTGACTCGAATAATAAAAAGCGCTTCTTGGGAGGCAACCCATGTTTATTTTTTTGAATGTTTTTCATTTTTATTTGTGTGTTTTACATTTTTTTTCATTATTTTTTAATTCTCATGCTTTTATTATTTTATGAAAATGCATTATGTTGTCTTTAACTTCGTCTTAATTACATATAAAGGTATTTTACAAAAATATAAGTGTAGGAAAGATCACATGTGTTTTTAGGACTAATATGATCATGAGATTGACAACAATTGAAATTGTATATATATGTCTTTGTTAGAGTCAAATGCTTGTATCGAGTCACAATGGATGTTTTGAAGTAATTTTTCAGGTCTTTAAAGAAGTAATTTTTCCCAGAAAATGAATCTGACTCATTCTGACAGGACAACCTGATGGCATCGGAAGTAATACCCAACGGCGTCAGGCAATGTAGAAGCAGTTTCCAGATTTTCGTTTTCTATCTAATCTGTAATTTTTGGAAATTTCCAGAATTCTTAATTTTTCAAAAATTTGCAAACATCTATTTTACAAGCATTATATCTTATTTGCTTTCTAGTGTAGTTTAGTTTTATATAGTTCTTACCGTCGATTTTACGCGAGGTTTCGTTTCGTTTTTCTTAAAATTTGCAGGTTATATTGGACAAGAAGATGAAGTGCAAGATGGAAGCAACACTTATTATTTACTCATTCTTCACATATCCTACCGAGCTAATCAGGGGAGTATTAGTTTCTCTCTTTTATTTTACCTTTCTCTATCATTACTTTGATACTTTTAGGGAACATTGAGGACAATGTTCAATTTAAGTGTAGGGAGAAAGAATAAAACGAGAACTTAGAAACTATTCACTCGCTTGATTTTTGCCTTGTCCTTAGTAAATTGTGTAATAAACTATGAGAAATATTTGTTAGGGTAATTTTAGCACCAAATTTAATTTTTTTATGACACTTACGAGTAAAACTTTAGTCTTAATAAAGCGTCTCATGGATAGGAATTATATGACTAGCACAAAAACTGTATACCACTCAAATTCCACCCCAAAAATGTGAGGTTCGCCCCTAGATCTTTAGGAATAAAAGCATTCATCTTTAATACTTAATGAGTGTACCGTTAGTAAAATAGATTCTAAAACTTGTTTTGTGATGCATCTCGAGATCGCTAGTGAGACTACATTCGTGTAGTTAGGATTAACTAAATAATATGAGGCTGATATGTGCAAAAACACATATCATTTCTTTATCAAATAAAACCCAAAATAACCAAGAAAGAGCCGTTTATTGCTAATATCTGTTGTTTTCTTGAGTTTGTGCTTGTGCAGGTACGGATATGTCAAAACACACAAAAAGGAGCCAAATCAGACGTAAATCCGAGCACGAGAGATTAAGAGAGCTTAAGCTGAGCCGGAAGGTCGGGATTATGCTTTTGTGAAGAGTTTTATTCTCTGTGGATGATTTTTGGAAGATATGATCATATTTGAAGAATTGTCAAGATCAGTCCCTCATTTTTGAGTATTTGGCAAGATTGATCCTTCAAGTTTCAGAAGTTGCAAAATCAGTCCCTGGATTATTTGAAGATTGACAAGAATGGTTCTTGATGAACATTTTCAGATTTACACCTTTGGTCCCTTGGAATTCAGAATATACAAGTTTGGTCCCTTATAAGCATTTTGGGTTCATTACCAATCCTTAATCCAATATATAAACCCACGGCCCAATCTTAATTACTCGGTCCAATAAACACAACCCGGCTACCCTTTAATACTATTAACCCGATACCCTCTTGGACCCTGGTCAAACCCACCCACTTACCCGGTCAACCAACTCAAACAATATTAAACAAATCCAACGCGCCCAATAGTACCCATCTTCCCCAATCCAAACGTGCCCGTTTTACCATTCACATTTACCCACCACCATTTACCCACACAACCTCGTACTAAGAATCTCACAAACCTTCTAGAAGGCTTATCTGACACGTCTGACACATGGGTGTCACCAAACTGCCAGCGTGGCCAATTGAAAGCTCTTGATTGGACGAAACACCTCATTTGGTGAATTGGAGCATTTTGATTGGAGATAATGAATCAGAGGGCTGAGGATAAGGATAAGGGTTCTAGGCTCTTCCAAGAGGAATCCCAAGGCTGCTTGAAGGCTATAAATAGACCCCTTGGCTCACCATTGTATTCGTGCATTAATTTCCTTTAAATTCAGTTTATGTATTTGTATTTCAGTAGCCTATTAATGTTTTCTTAAAGTTTTTATGTAACCTCAGTACTTCTTATCTATTTCAGTTTTAATAAAATTTCCAAATTTCCACTTCAATATTGCATTTACCATTTTTGTTACTGAATAACTTGTTTTCATTGTTTGAATAAGCTCATACAAGCTTTGTGATAGTTTATGTGAGCTTATTTGGTGTCTACAACTGTTTCATTGCATTTACTATATCAAAAACTCATTGGTCAACAAAAGTCAAACTGGTGATTATTCTTGGTTAAGAGATGGAAATGGGTTGAAATGATGCTTATTTGGGTTTAATTCAGTGTTTGGTATTGATTTTGGTACTGTTATAATGCTTAAATTATGCTGGACTTCAAGTAAGTTTTGATCCATTTCGTTTCAAAAACTGCCATGAATGCAAGTATGTCTATGGTTATGTTTGATTGTGTTTGATACTTGATTCAGTGGTATTTTAGCATTAGAATCTTAGGAATTCACTTGTTTTGATCTCTGCATAAATAGGAATAGGAGTAGATAGCTTAATAAGTTTGTTAGATTTGTTAAAGTGGTGTTTGGATTGTTTGTTAAATCTGAGTTAGGATGTTAGTCTTTGATTAGAACCTGTTGCATTAATCTCTAGTAGGATAGTTATAGTTATTCTAGTGGTTTAATTGCATATTATTGGTCTAAAAGTCAAAATCACAGGTTAACTGCTCTTGAGCTCAAATCTATTTTGAATCAGTTATTGAAATCTTGCTTATAGGTGTAGAATTGAAAAGATTGTGTTTTATGCCGAACAAACTTCAAAACCTCCACCCGATGATCATTCTATTCATAGCATCGGTGTGATTGATTTTTCTCAAGAAAGTGGTGATCCCATTTTACCGTCTAATCCAAGTATGACCGATTCTTTCCCGTCTCTCACTACGAAAAGTCCTCCGGATGATCCGAATGATGTGAAGAAAGTTGAGCCTAAAACGTCTCGAATTGATCTTTCAAGGTTTACGATTAAGAGTATGTCGACAATACGAGCTGAACAGAAAAAGGAACAAGAAAAGGAGTCTACAACGGTAGTGGTGGAAACTGCTAGCTCTAAGAGCACACCACTTGTCCCACCTCCGATTTCTAAGAAAATCAACCTACCTTTGAGTGGCAATCCCACTCCTTCTTCTAAAATTATGGAAACTTCTTCTGAGACATCTTTCAATCCAGAATCTTTCAAAACGACATTCACAAATCCCTTGTTTGAATTCGATTCTGAATATAATCAAATTTTTGAGAATCAACTCTTTGACGAAGAAAGTGAGGAGTTCACCGATGAACTTGCTCCCACCGACTCGATCCTTTCTCAGAATAAAGAAAATGAATACGATGATCCGTTTTTCCCGAAGAAAGAAAAGGAAGTAAAGTTTTCGATAGATGAACTTGTTGATCCTGAGGTCCAACATTATTTTTTATCCGAGAGTGATTCCTCTCCTCGTGAGGATTTTCACGTAGATGATACTTTGATTTCCTTCCTCTCCGAGGACAAGATTTTTAACCCTGGGATACTCTTCGGAGAGGACATTCATAAAACAAAAGTTAACCGGAAAAAGGATCCTCTCTTGGATGCCTTCGTTGATGAACCTTCAAGTAACACTTTTCTGTACCATGGACTCCCTTCTTCTATGGAGTATTCTTATTGTGATCCGTCATCCCTTCGTCCGCCCGCAAAACCACCGGATGATGGATCATTCTTTCTTGATAAACCTTATATGAGTTTGGGAGGATTTAACCTTTATGTGCTTAAGCCCGACATTTTCTTTCCCTCCCAACCCACCCAGTCTCATTCTTTCAGGAATGAGGACACTGTTTTTGACCCTGGTATCTCTACCACTTTCTTCCCCAAGGACAAATGAATTCGGGGACGAGTCAGGCTAGCGACTCGGTGACCAAAAACAGTAGCGCTTCGTGGGAGGCACCCCATGCTTATCCATCTATTTTCTTTCTATTTTCTAATAAGTGACGCGAAGGGGTCAGCCTCTTCGATTTCTCGTGTTTGGTTGTTTGAAATGTTGTGTGTAGGATTTTCCCGATATGAAGACTCTCGTGCTCGAAGTTTGTCATTTTCTCCACTCGAGTTTCATGTTCGTTGCTTATGGAAATCCGATATCCTAATCTTATCGACTAACGTTTATCTTTTAGCATACTTAATAAACGCCTTTTAGATTTTCGTGATACCCTTGCCTTTAAACATTGAGGACAATGTTTCGTTTTAGTCTGGGGTGGGTAATCTTCGATTTGATTTAACCGCACTTGCTTATTTTTGTCGTGTACTCTCGCAACCCCGTTTTTCCTTAGAAAATGAAAAAAATTGTCCAAAATTGTGAAAATTTTAAAAATTTTGAAGCTTTTGTTAAGTCTTTTTGATTGAAAAGTTTGCTAGTCTCTTAGACAAGAAGCTATAAAATGCAAATTCTAGCTCACAAGGCCAAGAATTTGCAAGTTTCCCTGAGTGACTTTAAATATGCATGACTTAATTTCATTAGACGAAGCATTTGCTAAGTTAATATATGTTTTGACACCTTGTTGACTTTCCGCTGGTGAGGGTAGGAATGGAATTCTGACTTGACCGGGCGTGTTGAGCTCTAGCTTGTTCCCTTAACCATAGGTAATCTAAAAAAATTATCGGCTAAGCATCCGCGGATCTCATTATTTGGGATTTTAAATTTGCGGAGATCGAGAAATGATAGAGTTACTTATGAGTTTAGATGCTAAGCGTGGAGTAGTTGGTTCTCTTTAGAGCCCATCGAAGGTACTTATGGCTTTTTGTTCCCACAAAGTTGTTTCACCCCATATCTGTCTAATAAATAATTAGAGATGTTGAGTTTTTGGCGATAGTTAGTTCTTTATCTTCTTAAAAGAATCTTTGTTTTAAAAATTGGGTACACATCAAGGATCCGTAATAAATAAGCAATAAGTGATAAGTGAAAAAGTAATGAGCTGCGGTGTCTAGATCGGACCCTTGGATCTTTAGCCAGGATTGAGTGGGGTCTTAGCCTAGCCAGCCGGGATCCTCATTTCATGAAGCCTATAGTCTTGGAATTAGCCCGTGAAGCTCCGTAGTTCATAGCTCATACAAGTAAAAGTTCATGCAAAAAAAAAAAAAAAAATGATGATGAATGAAAAATGAAAAAATCAAAAGTATTAGTGAATAAAAATTCCTTGATGTGGACCTCATTTTTGAACAATGGTTCTTGAGAGAAGATGGACAACTAATTATCGACTTAGCTTTGTATCTTTATCGGAATAAAAATTATCGAAACGAGAAATTTGAAGAAATTCATTTCTCACAAAAATAAAAAAATCTAGAGGAAAATAGGAAAATGGGAACAAAAGGTAATTACACAAGTAACTTCCATGGGTAGTGTTAGCATCTAGAATCATATTTAACAATGATTTCGATTTTACGCTTAGTTTGGGACTTGTGAAAAATCAGGGACGATGTATTCTATCCGTATGGTCACTTCACGCTGTGTTGTATTTTCTACTCTGTGATCCTAACGTGTCGTTTGAAAAATGTTGGAGTTATTGATCGACATGAAAGTTTAACAAACCGTCATTCATAATCGGAATGTGCTTAATCGTAATATCTATACATGTGATTTAAAAGGTAAACGGGGCGTTTTTAGAATTAAGGCTTTCTTAATCTCTTTTGAGGAATCTTTGCTACTTCTTCATAGGTTTAGTAGAAAGAGATTGAAATCCTTGGTTTTAGAAGTGTGAGTTGATTGCATTGCGTGAGGACACGACAATGGTCTCGTCTGGGGTATTTGGCATTAGGATAACCCTTGTTTTAAACCTGTAATTTAACTACTTCAACCACATCGATTGAGTAATTTTCCCCCTTTGCGATGTACTCATCTTTAGTACACGATACCCCTAGTTAACCCATCATAGCCTATCTTTTCGTGGTTCTCGTGTTGTTCCGGTTTCCGGAATATCAATAAAGAGCATTGTTTACAACCCACACCCAAATCGCCTTAGCCCACCTTGTATGCACTCATCTTTAGTGCATTATTGTAACTATTGTTTAACCCTTACTTCAATTATCTAGTTACTTGCATGGTTGCTAAGTCGAGTCATATCTTTTGTACACAGTTTGGGACGATTGGAACTCATGGGTTAAAGTAGTATTTTATGGAGTAACGGGAAGGAACGTTAAATTCAAATTCCCTTTGTCTACGTAAATAATTATTCCAAGTATTTTGTTCTTTTCAATTCGGGTCAATTATTGTTAGTGAAATAAAAACTCAAATGTAGGGATTCTCCTTTAAATACCTTTACATTGATGTTATCTTAGAGGATGGCAGAGTAAAAATGTATGAAAAAAAATCGAAAAAATAAAAAAAATGAAAGAGAAAAACATACGGACTACCATCCTACATCTATCTTTTATGTTTTATGTTTATAATTTTGTTCCAAGTTATTAGTTAGTGTTAGTGAGTCGAGTCTTTGCTTAGCAACGCCGCGTTTTTACATGCATCTAACTTAGATTATTGACTTGCCACCACTAAAAATTCCCCATATCCAACAAAACCGTTTTATTCCCTACCCTAAGCCTAACAGTATAACCCTTTGTAAAGACCTCTTTGATAGTTATTCCTAGGTGCTTACGCTAAAACGGTGGAGGTTTGATCTAATCTCAAGCCTATGGTAATCTATGTACTATGACAGGTAGAGAGTGTTTATCTTCAGTTTCCTTGTTATATTTCATATACACCCGAGAGATGAGAGAATCCAAACACCAATTTTGAGGTGCTAGTGTATAATTTCCATGTTTGTTTTGACTATTTTGGCACTTGTACTTGTTGTAGATTGTTTTAAACCAACGCTAAATGACCCCTAGCTCATAAATTGATTAGCCAAAAGCGCATTTGCTTGAGGACAAGCAAATCCTAAGTGTAGGGAGATTTGATAAGGATTTAAAACATACGTTTTTAGGGGGTCATTTTAAGCCCTAAATCATTACATTTTATATCTGTTGCTGCTTAAAATCGTTCCTTTTCACTTTTTAGGTCATTTGGAAGCAAAATGCTGGAATGAAGTGTTTTTGGACGAAAAGAGACGAAAACATGAAGAAAACGGCAAAGTCAAGAAAACAAGGATGAAATAGTGGTCCGTACGACGTCCCAACCTCAAGGGCGATGTCGTCGCTTACAACGTGGTCCAAACTTTCTCAAGCGACGGCTCAGGTCACTTTTTGATCTTAACAAGTGACGACGTTAGGTGTATTTCAACATGGCCGTCACTCTATCTTTCTACACCAGACGACCAAAGATTTCTCAAGACGACGTCTGATACAATCCAGACAGCGTCACTGTCTTCTACCTGACGCCGTCCCAGTAATGACTTGGCAAAGATGAAACCCTAATGACGGCTATCAGATGGAATCACCAGCAAAAGGTGACACCATCGCAGTTGTAAAATCTATATATAGACCTCGAAATTTCTGCATTTAGTGTGTTATTTTGGAGAGAAAACCCTATTTCATTTTTAGTTTGACTTGGAAAGTACCTTAGGGTTCTAAAACCTCTTTATTTCTTCAAGATAAGTTTGTTTATCCAATCTATCACCATGTTTAATATATGTTTGATTGTTTGCTTGTGTTCTTGCATCTCTATCATGTGTAACTAAATTAATTAGTGTTTTCTTAGATCCAATGAAACCTAGTTATTAATTGTTGTTAGGCTGTCTCTTGTTTTAATTGGTTGTCACGCTATATTAAAGAAATTGGTTTCTTCTTTCATTGTTGGAAACTTGAACGTCCTTGTGGAAAACTAGGGGGGGTTTAAAAGTTTTACCGATTAAAACTTCGTTTTAAAGTATTTATATTGACTTATATCAATGAATTTGATGTGTGTGTTGGATATTGATACATAACCATATAAGTAAGTAATGCAAGTATAAAGAGCAAAGGAACACAAAACCACAACACGAGTATTTATAGTGGTTCGGCTACAAGGACACCTTCCTTGCGCTACTCCACTCCTCGAGTACCCCACTCGAGAGTTTGTAAGCACTACACAACACAAGCTCTTTAATGTGGTGGATAAGCCTTCACAACGTCGCCTACTCTTTATCCGGTACAAGGCTAGACACCGAGTTCTTCCACGAGGTAGAACCAAACCTGTTAATACAAATAAACCGTAATAACATTTATTTATATTTTACGACCTTTTATTGTTTTGTCGATAACAAACTTAAAATCATTTTAACGAAATAAATAAAATACGTAAATGGTTTGAGCCAATAGTTTACTAACACACTTACATTTTCATATAAAACACTAAACAAGTAATAGTGTTTACATTTTATATAAATGCATATGTATAACAACTAGTGTTTACATAATATGGAAATGGGTATATATATATATATATATATATATATATATATATATATATATATATATATATATATATATATATATATATATATATATATATATATATATATATATATATATATATATATATTTGTATATATTGTACTGGGTAATGTAATGGGTTGAAATCTAAGTTCTTAACCTATTGACTAGATACATTGAATATTGTTGGGTAAAACCCAAAGTCCATGACCTATACCATGGAGCTTGATCCGTAACCCATGACCCATTGCATGACATCATGCATGAAGTCATATTGGGTATTATCCATAACCTATGGACCTAAACCATGACCCATGATTCAATGTCTAGATACAGTGTATCTATTTGGGTATGACCCAAAGTCCATAACCCATGACCCATGATCCATGATAACCCAAATAGCGAGGAGCGTCCACGGATCCCTAGGATTACACTGGACGGATCCCTCAAGTAAGGGATCTGTGGGATCTAGGTAACAATAGAGGTTTTTTCCTATAAATAGTGAGTCATTTCTTCATTGTAACTCACCCCTTTTACACATACTCTCTCTTAGTATTGTAAACTCTCTAACCTCAGATCTAAAGGATCTTTCTATGTAGTATTGTGTTTGTGTGATTCTTTAGGTTCCTCTTAAAGGCGAGATCACCACCTCTTGAAGTCGAGCAAGCTCAAGTCCATGGGTTACCAAGCTTCGTCATCATCAAGACTACTGAAGTAATCTTGTTGATAGATCTTTCCTCCCTCCTTAGAAGTGTTGTGTTGAAGGCATAATTGAAAGATACCAAACGAGTCAAGTCGAAGGCATTAGTGAAAGGTGCCAAAGGTCCGTGTCGAAGGAATTAGTGAAAGGTGCCAAAGAGTCAAGACAAAGGCATTAGTGAAAGGTGTCGAAGGGTCGTGTCAAAGGCATTAGTGAAAGGTGCCAAGGGTGTACATTCGATAAGGTGCATCAATGTACAAGATAGATTAGTTTGGGTTAAAGGATCTTGATATCCTTATGATGTTGTAATAAGGAGTGTGTCTCCTTTGGGGTAGTTGTGTTGTGTTGGGTAGTAGTTCCTCCTTTGTAATGGAACTCGGTATCTAGCCTTGTACCGGATAAAGTGTAGGCGACATTGTGATAGGTTTGGTTCTACCTCGTGGAAGAACCTGGTGTCTAGCCTTGTACCAGATAAAGAGTAGGCGACGTTGTGAAGGCTTCTCCGCCATAAGGAGCTTGTGTTGTGTAGTGCTTACGAACTCTCGAGTAGGTGACTCAGGGAGTGAAGTAGGGCAAGGAAGGTGTCCTTGTAGCCGAACCACTATAAATACTCGCATCGTGGTTTTGTGTTTCTTATCCTTTATCTTTGCATCATTTGTTTATATGCTTGATCTATCATCATCCAACACACACATTAAATAGATCGACATAAGTTGATCTAAATAGTTTAAAACGAAGTTTTAATCGGTAAAGCTATTCAACCCCCTTCTAGTTTTCCACAATTGGTACCAGAGCTTCGTTACCAAGTTTTTTAGAGTATATTGTACTTTAAAAACTTGATACGATCCGTGTATGATTGAAAACTACAAAGAAGGCTTTTACAAAAACAAACACCATGTCTTAAGAACACTTTTGTAAGATGTTGATTGGATGACAACATCAAT
Organism: Chrysanthemum seticuspe; assembly: GCA_019973895.1. Lineage (NCBI taxonomy): Eukaryota > Viridiplantae > Streptophyta > Magnoliopsida > Asterales > Asteraceae > Chrysanthemum > Chrysanthemum seticuspe. The sequence goes on along the minus strand of BPTQ01000002.1, from coordinate 34,239,755 downwards.
TATTTTTTTCTTTCTCTTTTCTTATCTTACAAAATGCACTAACCTTTCTTGTCATTTTGTTTAGTTAAGCTCATTTTAATCAAGCCATAAGAATCCTTTGGTAACAAGATTACCGTTTCTAAGAAGTTATCTTAATCTACCAACTAGATCTCGAAGGAACCGGAGTTGTCTATTGATACTTTTTGTCAAAAGTAAGGGACACTCAAATTTTCATTAAAGGTGTGATTCTCTTAAAACTTATCTCTAAACAACATTAGCTTAGAATAAGGATGCTTTCATAGGAACCTATATGGTTATATTAAATTTTATTTTCTTAGTTTTAATATATGCTTTAGTGATATAAGTGGCTTCATTAGGAAACCTTCTTGCATATGTGTTTCTCTTCCGTCTAAAATCTAGGTATATAAATATGTGTTATCTTAACCTAAAAATCAAACCTTTCTAATAATAAAACAAAACACAAAAAATCTCAAAAATTCCTCTTTCCCCATAAAACCCTCTTCCGATCGTTCCAACACCACCAAACCCCATTTTTCAAATCTTCCACTTTCAAAATACCTCTCATTCAAACTTCATCTTCCTCCTCATCTCATTTTGAAAAATCAAAACCAAGGAAGAATTTCATCATCATGGTTTACATCACATTTGTGATCATCGTCTTGACACTCATTGCTCTCGTGTATCCCATGATCAAGTTTTCTCATGGAGACATGTACTTTATGTTGTTAATCTACATTTGTATCATGTATCCAATCCTTTGTATTGCTCTTAGCATTGAAATGAAATATTATTAATATCTTAGTTTATCTCGTTTATTTCTCATAATGTGTTTGTCATATTTTTCGTTCGTATCTTTAAAACCTTGACATATTTTCGAAATCTACAATGCATGCTTAAGTAGTAAATAGTGGCTAAAACACACTCCTTGTTATAAACCTAAAAGCTACAAAAATCAATTTTACGTCAAAATCATTTTTCTGTCACTCTGCAGATCCACAGATCCCTAACGTTTAACTAGCAGGATCCCTTTTAAAAGGGAACCGGGAGAACCGTGGAACTGGGAAACAGAAAACTCATGCAACATAAAAACCACTTCATAAAACTTACCATAAAGGGAAAAACCCTACTAGAATGTTAGAACAAAGTGAGTTAATTGTCATTGTTAATAAAAATAAGGGTAATCAATAAAAACATTAGGAGATTATTTTCACCTATCAAATGTCCTCTCTTTTGATGCATCACTTTATCTTAACTTGCTCATGTAAATTATTCATTTCACTTCCATAGGTCTCATCATGACTCATGAGTATGAATTCGACTTTCAATTCACTTGTGTCTACATTCCTAATATCTCCCTTGAGCCTAACACACCTGGCAATCATGTCCATGGGTTCAATAATCTCGAAACTCGTTGCTTTCATGAAGGACGTGTTGTTGACTCACCTCTACTTTACCAAGAAGGGATCAATACCTCATTCCGAACCATAAGACTAGAAGGCCTTCTCGGAATTAACGAGAAAATTTGTCCACGGTTTGTTTTGGAATTATTCCATCAAGTTGAACTCGTTCGTAACGAGGATCGATCTCTATCACTATGGTTTTGGATCAAAAACCAAAAGTTTGTCTTAACTCTTGGGCAATTTGCTCACATTCTCCGAATTCCATATCATGGACAATGTGCCTTCACTGAAGATTGGTCTATTGATTCTCTCTTGAACTACCGTGAAGAAAACAGTCCATATTGTTCACACATACCTTCCCCTCAAGAATTAACTCGCATTTTATGCACTCCTCAATCCAATTACTCAAATCCAAAAATAATCTATACATGTGATACCTGAGATGATCTTAAACCTCACGCAGTCATTCTACGTGAAAATGTTTGGAGTCTTAGGGGAAATCGAGAGATTCTTCCCGCTTGTTGTGCTCACATAATGTATTGTCTCCTAACCTAACAACCATACAATCTCGCCTATTTCTTCGCAAGGCAAATTGTAAACCTTCAAGGCAACAAGAACAAACTAATTCCATATGGAATGTTTCTAACACGCCTTTATCATCATATAATGTACTTTCATCCTCAATTTCAAAGTCCTTTATACGTACTTGTGAACAAAACGATGGAACCTTTGAATACATCTCACATCACATCATTCTTTGTCCCTGAATCCGCAAATAATCACCATCCATTTGACGATCCATAAAAAAACGCACAAGAAACCTAGTCTCTTCTCCAAATAGATTCAATCCTTAGGATTCATCTTTTATCTTTGTAATATGATCATTCCCATAAAATAAAACATTTATTGATCATTTGATATCTCGCTTATAGATGTCTAATTTCTTTAGAAATCGCTGGTTTTAATGTACGACACCTAGTGCAAAACCTGCACACTTTCTGTGAAGCTAATGGTCTGCAGTTGTTGGATCCCTGGGCTGTAAGGATCCGTGGGATCCGGGTAAACAGACATAGGATTTTTTACACTTTCACTTCAATCCAATCCTCTAGACCTTATCTTACTAGTTAAACATGATACTTTAGGATCACTTAAGTCCTCCTCAAGGTCAGTAGATCTTACACTCACTCATAGATAACTTAGGATCTTTTTCAAGTTGTGTTTGATTTATCATTTCACCTAAACTCACCATATTTCCGCTCCAATGCTCACATATTGTTCCTCACATCTCAAAACACCTAGTTTGATACTTCTCTCAATTTTAGCAAATTGATTTTAGTCATTCTTACCTCAAAATAGGCCAAAAACTAGTTTTTCATTTCTTTTAATTTTTAAAGAATTTTCTAAATTTCTTTTAAGTTATCATCTAATCTCTAGGATCATTTAACACCACATGACACTCTTAAATTTTTTAGTGTCATCTTTGATCACCCATTGGTACTCATGAAAATCCCATTTCTTACCATAAAAGACAATCATTAGCTACCCTCACTCATTTCACTTGATCATTTAAGTCCCTCTTCATTTAAGACACCTGAGAAGACTAAAACACTCAAGATGTATAGGTACTAGACCTTACAAAACAACATTTTCCTTTCTTTTTGTTGTTGAGAGCCGGATCCCTAGGTTTAGCCTAGACGGATCCCTCACTTAAGGGAACCGTGGAAACCGGCTGCACAGACTAAGTTAATCCTAGCCAAAACAATCATTTCAAGCTTTTCTTGGTAAATTGAACACTCCATCTTATTTTAATTGACTTCCTTGATCAATGCAACTCTGAAAGTTGACTCTTGTGCATGCAAATCATTGCATTTTGAAGGATCTTAGTGGTTTAAGCTTTAAATTCACTTATCAATTCCCTTCCTTTATAAACCCCTTTGTTAGTACCTCTAAGTCACCATTCATAAATATCATTCTCAGCAACTAAAAGCCTCTATTTCACTATCCATTATCATTTCATCATGAGGAAAGCTCCTAGTGCTAACTCATCCACCAAAGGACCACCCAAGAAACTTGCTCGGGTTGTTCACGAAATCTCTTCAACCGAATCATCACCCATTAAAACCACAAATACCAGAATTCCCTCTCAACCAATCAAACGAATCCTCAAAAGGATTGTTCCCACAAAACTACCTTTGCCAAACACTACTATACCTCCCAAACCAAACACCCCTATTTCCATTAAACCATCACCTTTAGTACCTAGAGCCATATCCTTCACCACTCCACTCTCATCTCCACACCTCTACAACTTAGAGGACTTGTGTTCTAGGCCATCTCATCCTCCACCATTGCCAACATTCTCCTCAATTGAGAGAATAGCGCAACAACAAAACCATGGTATTGAAAAAACACTAGCACCGGTATCCTTCTCTCCATCACCCTCAAGTAGTCCATTTTGGATTATGAGGAACCAACAACCGGATCACATGGAAGTAGATACCTCTCTACCACCACAAGCACCCTTAGTTGAACCACCTCCAATTTCATCAAACATACCTCCACAAAACCCTTCTTCTTTTATGGAACCTCAATCCAATCTTCCACCTCAAACCACTCCATTTCTACCACCACCATTTCCAAGCCATGACAAAGATTGTTATCATTGTCAACATGTTGAAGGCTTAATACATGAAGTACGTGACGAACTACGTTTCATGTTTTATCACCTCCTTGAACATTTCGATGAGGTCAACAAACCTAAACTTCCTTGAGCTTAGGAATTCAAGTGGTGTTCTAGTCTTAGGCTTAATATTAGGAATCATACTTCATGTTTGGATCATTTTCTTAGTTTTAGAGTTATGTACATCATTTCTCTCGTTTTTATTGAATGATATTACATGGTGTATGATATGTGGTCTTGATAATATGTTTGGTACATTAATAAAAAATTGATTCCATAAAAACCAATAATAGAGAAGTGTGTAGTATGTAGGGTAACTCAAACGTATTAGGTTTGAGCACCAAGATCGTTCCGAACGAGGGTTGAATGGAATTTCCAACTCACGTCGCGATAATCGGGATTTGAATGAGGAAAGGGGATAATTCGATGATTTCTAAACTACGGGATAAGGAAAGTAAATGAGACTAAAGTCTTTGGGGAAAACCTAAGAATTATAACAAACTACGCAAATCTATACTAAAATGCAAATACGGGATTAAAACGAAACGCGAATAAAATGCAACTACGTCTAATTAATATCCTAAAAATACCTAAAATTACTTTTATACTAAAAATGATATTTAAAAACTATTTATGAATTAAAACTAATTTTTAGGAATTTTCTTGAATTTATTTGAATTAAAATCTAATTTTTAACTTTTAAAACTAATTTAAAATACTAAAAATTATAAAAATAAAGGAGAAAATTATGAAACTATTTTTCAAAAATCTAAAATAACTAAAGAGAATTTTCAAAACTATTTTTTGTATTTTTCTGATTATTTTTCTATTTTCTACGAATTTAAAACTATTTAAATCTAATTAATTGGCTAAAAATTACAAAATAAGCTAGGAAAAATCTAGAAAAATTATTTTTTTGCTTTTTGTATTTATCTTAATCTATGAAAATTGAAAATATATTTTTTAGAACTTTTTCTGAATTAAATGCAATAAAAGCTATTTAAAAATGACTAAAAACTGATTTAAATTGTGAAAAATAGTAAACAAAACTGGAAAAATCTGAAAATTTCAGGAAAAGTCTAAAATTATATTCTAAGTTTATGAAAAATATAAAAACTATGGCTTATGTGGGGAATTTAAGAGCTGTAGTGTAACTGTTTGAGAAATAAGCACTTAAGAATAAGCTATAAAGCACTAGAGGACACCAATTAACTACAGAAGGTATATAATACTAAAACTACTCTAAGGCAACTATTTGAAACTACTCCTAACTTCTAATGTGCAATCTACCAAGTTAATAAGCTAACTGCTACTTAAGAAACACAGCTTTTGACCTCCTACTTTAAGCTACTGCACCAGCTTATTAATAAGCTCAAAGGGAAAACCAGAACTGAGGAGCTTAATACCACCAACTAAAGAACCACAAGACCAAGTTTCAACCAAAAGCAAGCTAAAATGAACAAGTTATGGTTGCTGCAAAACACCTGTGCACAACTCAGTTAATGCTGAGTGTGCACAGGGGAGATAAGCTTCTAAAGAAGAGCTGTTTTAGAGCTTATAAAGGTTTCTAAAAATTTTACAAAAATAAGATTTCAAAAGTTGACCAACTGAACTTGAAAAACCCAAAGTTTCAAACACTTATACTTGAAAATGAATTAAGGAAAGATCCTCAAAGTTTGGTGAAAAACTGATTTATCAACTATTGACTTTCTTTGACAGAAATGAGATTTGACTAAATTGAACTTGTGAGCTTGTGATTTGTAATCAAAATGATGTTTAATGCTATAATGAACCTAATGCAATCTATATTGTCTAAATTAGCACCTAATTGTAAGATTTGAGCTACTGATTCCAACAAATAAGATCATAAAGACAGATTACAATCTATTTTGACTTTCAATGATTTATTGTGCAAATGAGTTACTGAATTGACTGAGTTATGATTTATTTAGACTAAAGCAGCTGAGTTTTATCACTAAACTAACCTCAAACATAGATAAGCAACCTGATCCAAACACTAGTTATACTAACTGATATGCAATCTACTCTTAAAATCCTTACAGCTAATCCATGAAAACTACCAAATCAGATCTAATATCAAGATAACAACTAACTGATGCAAGACTACAACTATATCTATCAAATTTAAGCTTATGCAGATTATCACAATTATGCAGATGTGAACAACTGCAATAACAGATGAGTTAACAGATTATGCAACAGCTAATTAAAAAGCTAACACTACATAATTATCAACTAAGTTCAATAATGAGCAATGAAACTAGATTAACACAAACTAACTAAACTGATTCATGTAAACAGAAATGGTACTCACATTAGTCCTGTCACAATGACATGCTAAAGAGATTCAATGAACTACTAACCAAACTTATACCAACCCATATCAGAATGAATCAATCCCAAATCCAACATCATATAAGCAAATCAGAACCCTGTCACTATTGAAATCTGAATTTTGACTTTTATTGACTTTAAGGAATTGTGAGAGTAGATTCTGAGTAAGTTGTAAAAATGATTTGGAATAAGCTTAAGTAAGCATTTGAAAACAGTAATAAGCTGAGATTAAATAGTGAATTAATGATTTAACTATGAAGAGAATTCAATAAAAACTTGTATTAATAAAGCTTGAGTACAATTGAAATTACAATTACTGAAATTTAACTAAAACATTAAAAATACTAAAGTTACTCAGAAAATATACTCTACACTACTCCTAATCTACTTTCTCTCACTAAAACTACTCCTCACTAAGCTGTGAATGAAGGAGTATAAATACTTGAGCTCAGCCTCTTGGAAGGATCCAGAATACATCATCTGTGCTTCTTTGGGAGTATTTAGAGCCCTTGATCACATCTAACACGTATCTCAATCATTGATAGCCCTTGGATCATTTTTGCCACATCTCATGCACCAATCAAAGCGTAGATATGAAGGGAATGACACACGGATTGCCAAACTGGCATTCGTGTGTCAGATGGTGTCAGTAAAAGTACAATAATGCCCTTGATTTAAGTGAATTGAAGCAATTGAAGGAAAGGGTAATTTAGGGTTCTTGTATCCTGGGTAAAAGGGGGTAAAAGAGCGCGGGTTGATTTTTATATATTTGTTTGAGTGTATTTGACCGGGTTTGGTGATGGTTTGAACAGGGTCCGAAATTGGTAGCGGGTTGAGATATCAAAACCGGCGGGTATAGATAATTGGATTGGACCGGGTTGAGTGTTTTGGTTTGGGCTTTTGGACTATGGTTTAGGATATTTGGATTTAGGATTTATTTAGTAATCCATTTAGAAACTAGGGACTAAAGATGTATTTTCTGAAACTTCAGGGTCCACACATGTAAATCTGAAAATCTCTTTCAAGGGCTAAACTTGTCATTCACAAATAAATCAAGGGTGAAATTTGCAACTTCTGAAACTTGAGGGATTACTTTTGCCAAATGCTCAAAGATCAGGGACTAATTTTGACAATTCTTCAAATATGATCATATCTTCTAAAAATCATCCTCAGAGAATAAAATCTTCAAAAATGCACAATCTCGACCTTTCGGCTCAGCTCAAACTCTCTTGATCTCTCATGCTCGGATTTACATCTGATTTGGCTCCTTTTGTGTGTTTTTACATATCCGTACCTGCACAATTACAAACTCAAGAAAACCACAAATATTAGCAATAAACGGCTCTTTCTTGGTTATTTTAGGTTTTATTTGATAAAGAAATTATATGTGTTTTAGCACATATCAAAATACCCCAGACGAGACCATTGTCGTGTCCTCACGCAATGCAATCAACTCACGCTTCTAAAACCAAGGATTTCAATCTTTTTTTACTAAACCTATGAAGAAGTAGCAAAGATTCCTCAAAAGAGATTAAGAAAGCCTTAATTCTAAAAACGCCCCGTTTACCTTTTAATTCACATGTATAGATATTACGATTAAGCACATTCCGGTTATGAATGACGGTTTGTTGAACTTTCATGTCGAACAATAACTCCAACATTTTTTGAACGACACGTTAGGATCACGGAGTAGAAAACACAACACAGTGTGAAGTGACCATACGGATAGAATACATCGTCCCTGATTTTTCACAAGTCCCAAACTAAGCGTAAAATCGAAATCATTGTTAAATATGACTCTAGATGCTAACACTACCCATGGAAGTTACTTATGTAATTAACTTTTGTTCCCATTTTCCTATTTTCCTCTAGATTTTTTTATTTTTGTGAGAAATGAATTTCTTCAAATTTCTCGTTTCGATAACTTTTATTCCGATAAAGATACAAAGCTAAGTCGATAATTAGTTATCCATCTTCTCTCAAGAACCATTGTCCCAAAAATGAGGTCCACATCAAGGAATTTTTATTCACTTATACTTTTGATTTTTTTTTCATTTTTCATATATATATATATATATATATATATATATATATATATATATATATATATATTTTGCACTTATACTTTTACTTGTATGAGCTATGAACTACGGAGCTTCACGGGGTAATTCCAAGACTATAGGCTTCATGAAATGAGGATCCCGGCTGGCTAGACTAAGACCTCACTCAATCCCGGCTAAAGATCCAAGGGTCCGATCTCGACACCGCAGCTCATAACTTTACTTATTACTTTTCACTTATCACTTATTGCTTATTTATTACGGATCCTTGATGTGTACCCAATTTTTAAAACAAAGATTCTTTTAAGAAGATAAAGAACTAACTATCGCCAAAAACTCAACATCTCTAATTATTGTTTAACAGATATGGGGTGAAACAATTTTGTGGGAACAAAAAGCCATAAGTACCTTCGATGGGCTCTAAAGAGAACCAACTACTCCACGCTTAGCATCTAAACTCATAAGTAACTCTATCATTTCTCGATCTCCGCAAATTTAAAATCCCAAATAATGAGATCCGCGGATGCTTAGCCGATAATTTTTAGATTATCTATGGTTAAGGGAACAAGCTAGGGCTCAACACGCCCGGTCAAGTCAGAATTCTATTCCTACTCTCACCAGCGGAAAGTCAACAAGGTGTCAAAGAATATATTAACTTAGCGAATGCTTCGTCAAATAATCTCAAGTCTTGCATTTCAAAGTCACTTATTAGAAACTAGCAAATCTTTTAAAAGCTTCGCATATATAAAATCACTTAGGAAGACTTGCAAATTCTTGGCCTTTTGAGCTAGAATCGCATTTTATAGCCTCTTGTCTAAGCAATTAGCAAAGACTATGTCAAGAAAACGCATATTTAAAGAAACTTCTAAGAGACTAGCAAGAACTTTTCGATCATAAAACTAACAAAAGCTTACGAAAAATTTTAAAATTTTCCCATTTTTGCACAATTTTTCATTTTCTAAGGAAAAACAGGGTTGCGAGAGTACACGACAAAAATAAAGCAAGTGCGGTCAAATCAAATCGAAGATTACCCTACCCCAGACTAGAACGAAACATTGTCCTCAATGTTTAAAGCAAGGGTATCACGAAAATCTAAAAGCCGTTTATTAAGTATGCTAGAAGATAAATGTTAGTCGATAAGATTTTGGATATAAGATTTCCATCAGCATCGATCATGAAACTCGAGTGGAGAAAAGACAAACTTCGAGCACGAGAGTCTTCATATCGGGAAAATCCTAGACAAAATATCACAAACAACCAAACACGAGAAATCGAAGAGGCTAACCCCTTCACGTCACTTATTAGAAAATAGAAAGAAGATAGAGATAAGCATGGGGTGCCTCCCACGAAGCGCTACTGTTTTTCTTCAACGAGTCGCTAGCCTGACTCGTCCCCGAATTCATTTGTCCTTGGGGAAGAAAGTGGTAGAGATACCAGGGTCAAAAACGGTGTCCTCATTCCCGAAGGAATGAGACTGGGCGGGTTGGGTGGGAAAGAAAATGTCGGGCATCAGCACATAAGGGATAACATGAAAGAATGATCCATCATCCGGCGGTTTAGCAGGTGGACGAAGGAATGACGGATCACAATGAGAAAACTCCAAGAAAGACGGGAGCTCATAGTAAGGAGGTGAAAGCTTAACAATGAAGGCATCCAAGAGAGGATCCTTTTCTCTAACAACGGTTTTAGCAAGAAGCTTATCAATGAATATCCCAGGTTTAAAATCTTGTCTTCACATGCGGGCTCAACGGGATAAGTGATGGTGGACTCATTAGAAGAAGGGGAGTCAAGAAATCCATCACATAACAACACATCCCCCTCAGGGTTATCATCATCAGCATCCTCAATACCCGGTGGTATCAAATCATCAATGGGTAAGTCGATTTCTTCCATATCAGAATCACTTGGCGGCTTATCAAGAATATCATCTTCAACCATTTCAAAATCAATCTCCATAATAACCTCAGTGTCGGATTCAATACTTTCTTCATCTTGCATAACATCACATGACGGGAGAGAAAAGTCGGAATACAGAGATGGGACAAGTGGTGTGCTCTGAGAGCTAGCAATATCCACCACTTCCGTTGTGGTCTCTGAATCGGACTCAAAATCTTTGTCGAAAAGAGGATTAACTTCACAAAAGGTGTAGTCATCACTGAACTTGAAAACTGGATTTGAGAAAATCCCGGAAGTAACCTCGGAGATGTCAAGAGAATCACATAAAAGCGAATCACAATCACTGTCAGATACATCCTCGGAATCGGAGAACATCTCATCATGATCATTCGAAATATCAAGAGAAGGCTCATCACAAATATCATCTACAACCTCGGACTCTCTTGGGATTGGGATAAGGATCTCAACATTAGATGATTCCGTTTCTGGAATAGTACTAAGATGCTCATCCCCCATAATGAGAGGGTCAACGGGTTCAGCAATGTCTGTAGAAATATGATTATCGACCTCTTCCAAAAGAACGTCACTTCTCTCAACCGACGTGAGTGAAGGGGAAGAGTCGGAAATGAAAGGCTCAGAAACGGGAGTGGGATTGCCACTCGGAGGAGTATAATCGTCATCAGAATCAGAATCGTAATAATAGGTAGTTGGACGATATTGGATCACTTTCACAGCTTCTTCAGCTAATAATTCACGATAGGTTTTCTGATTAGGATCTTTTTCTTGAGCAGGTTCATGAAGCAATTCTTTTATTTCCTTTAACTTTTGTAATATATCGAAACAACCTTGGTGAAATTCTTGATCATCTGAAGGAGTTTGCGGTTGAATTTCTTGGTATTGTGGAGGTGGGTTATAAGCATAGTCGTAATTATCACAAGGAACTTGCTCGTAAACAATAGGGTTTTGCATCTGACAATCGGAATTAACGTGCGGACCTCCACAATACTCACAACAGTATGATTGTTGTGACGAATAAGGGTAAGGTTCATAACCAAAGGTTGAGTTGTTAAATTGATCTTGACATTGAAAACCTTGGTGAGGACCACCACAATACTCACAAGAGTATGAATCCGGCTCATGGTACAGAGGTTGGTTAGGGAAATCGGTTGTTTCGTTGTAAGGATTATGGTGAAACTCGGTTCTTGATTTATCATTGCTACAAGCGGGACAATTCCCACCATATTCGGGTCCTCTGCACCATATACACAAGAGCTGATAAATCGAAGAATTATCCGGATAAGAGTTAGCTATTTCCACCATTTTCGTGATAGGCTCGGGAGTCACTTCGGGCTCAGAAACATATTCCATTTCCCTCACCGGAGAAGGAGTAGGAATCGAGGGTTCTTCAATTATGTCATTATAAAGAGCACTCTTTTGTTCTAGCCGTGCATAAAGACGAGCGAGATCTGGATTTGGATTAATAAAATTATTGCATACATCACAAAATCCATTCCGACAATTATTTCCGCACCAATCACATATACATTTCAAACACCGAAATTGTTTCTCTTCCATATTGCTTTGGCAATGAAGACAACGACGATAAGAACATATCTCGGGTTGTGGTGGATGGTCAGAAAAACTTTTAGAATCATCGAGAGATTGTTTGTCGGCTAAGTTGCACCAATAGCAAGATTTTTTAGAACCAGGTTGTCCACATCGCTCACATACACATTCTGGATTAAGACAACAATATTGTTTCTCTTCCATACGGCCTTTGCAATGAAAACAATGACGATAATTGTCGTTTCCATGAGAATTAAACATATAGAGGGTTAAGAAGAAAGAATTATCGGTTTCAGAGGGTAAAGAAGAATATTTTTGGGGTTTTAAAACAAATTTTGAAAAGGAAAATCTTTTTGGTTTTTCATGTTTAAGAAAACACAATATTTTTGTAACCGTCACGTCAACCGGTGCTCGGTAGCTCTCAAAAGTACGCGCAGCGGAGCGGGAACGAAGAGTGGATCGTTCTTCAGTCTGCAATTTAATGTCAAGACTTTCCTTATACCCCGTGTATAGGTTGTACCTTCAAGGTGAGCCGACGTAACAATTAACGTTTCAGTTTCTTTTGTTGGTTTTTTACTTTTTATGGTTTTGTAAACACTCTAGGAAGAATGTTTTGGTATTTTTAGATGTCTTTGGATTTTTGAAAAATATATATACAAAAACGACGGTAACTTCACTCGGGGAAGGATCTTCAAATGCACGCGATTCGAGACGGAATACGAAAACTCGCTACAAGCCCTCCCCGGCAGCGGCGCCAAAAAATGATTCCATAAAAACCAATAATAGAGAAGTGTGTAGTATGTAGGGTAACTCAAATGTATTAGGTTTGAGCACCGAGATCATTCCGAACGAGGGTTGAATGGAATTTCCAACTCACGTCGCGATAATCGGGATTTGAATGAGGAAAGGAGATAATTTGATGATTTCTAAACTACGGGATAAGGAAAGTAAATGAGACTAAAGTCTTTGGGGAAAACCTAAGAATTATAACAAACTACGCAAATCTATACTAAAATGCAAATACGGGATTAAAACGAAACGCGAATAAAATGCAACTACGTCTAATTAATATCCTAAAAATACCTAAAATTACTTTTATACTAAAAATGATATTTGAAAACTATTTATGAATTAAAACTAATTTTTAGGAATTTTCTTGAATTTATTTGAATTAAAATCTAATTTTTAACTTTTAAAACTAATTTAAAATACTAAAAATTATAAAAATAAAGGAGAAAATTATGAAACTATTTTTCAAAAATCTAAAATAACTAAAGAGAATTTTCAAAACTATTTTTGTATTTTTCTGATTATTTTTCTATTTTCTACGAATTTAAAACTATTTAAATCTAATTAATTGGCTAAAAATTACAAAATAAGCTAGGAAAAATCTAGAAAAATTATTTTTTTGCTTTTTGTATTTATCTTAATCTATGAAAATTGAAAATATATTTTTTGGAACTTTTTCTGAATTAAATGCAATAAAAGCTATTTAAAAATGACTAAAAACTGATTTAAATTGTGAAAAATAGTAAACAAAACTGGAAAAATCTGAAAATTTCAGGAAAAGTCTAAAATTATATTCTAAGTTTATGAAAAATATAAAAACTATGGCTTATGTGGGGAATTTAAGAGCTGTAGTGTAACTGTTTGAGAAATAAGCACTTAAGAATAAGCTATAAAGCACTAGAGGACACCAATTAACTACAGAAGGTATATAATACTAAAACTACTCTAAGGCAACTATTTGAAACTACTCCTAACTTCTAATGTGCAATCTACCAAGTTAATAAGCTAACTGCTACTTAAGAAACACAGCTTTTGACCTCCTACTTTAAGCTACTGCACCAGCTTATTAATAAGCTCAAAGGGAAAACCAGAACTGAGGAGCTTAATACCACCAACTAAAGAACCACAAGACCAAGTTTCAACCAAAAGCAAGCTAAAATGAACAAGTTATGGTTGCTGCAAAACACCTGTGCACAACTCAGTTAATGCTGAGTGTGCACAGGGGAGATAAGCTTCTAAAGTAGAGCTGTTTTAGAGCTTATAAAGGTTTCTAAAAATTTTACAAAAATAAGATTTCAAAAGTTGACCAACTGAACTTGAAAAACCCAAAGTTTCAAACACTTATACTTGAAAATGAATTAAGGAAAGATCCTCAAAGTTTGGTGAAAAACTGATTTATCAACTATTGACTTTCTTTGACAGAAATGAGATTTGACTAAATTGAACTTGTGAGCTTGTGATTTGTAATCAAAATGATGTTTAATGCTATAATGAACCTAATGCAATCTATATTGTCTAAATTAGCACCTAATTGTAAGATTTGAGCTACTGATTCCAACAAATAAGATCATAAAGACAGATTACAATCTATTTTGACTTTCAATGATTTATTGTGCAAATGAGTTACTGAATTGACTGAGTTATGATTTATTTAGACTAAAGCAGCTGAGTTTTATCACTAAACTAACCTCAAACATAGATAAGCAACCTGATCCAAACACTAGTTATACTAACTGATATGCAATCTACTCTTAAAATCCTTACAGCTAATCCATGAAAACTACCAAATCAGATCTAATATCAAGATAACAACTAACTGATGCAAGACTACAACTATATCTATCAAATTTAAGCTTATGCAGATTATCACAATTATGCAGATGTGAACAACTGCAATAACAGATGAGTTAACAGATTATGCAACAGCTGATTAAAAAGCTAACACTACATAATTATCAACTAAGTTCAATAATGAGCAATGAAACTAGATTAACACAAACTAACTAAACTGATTCATGTAAACAGAAATGGTACTCACATTAGTCCTGTCACAATGACATGCTAAAGAGATTCAATGAACTACTAACCAAACTTATACCAACCCATATCAGAATGAATCAATCCCAAATCCAACATCATATAAGCAAATCAGAACCCTGTCACTATTGAAATCTGAATTTTGACTTTTATTGACTTTAAGGAATTGTGAGAGTAGATTCTGAGTAAGTTGTAAAAATGATTTGGAATAAGCTTAAGTAAGCATTTGAAAACAGTAATAAGCTGAGATTAAACAGTGAATTAATGATTTAACTATGAAGAGAATTCAATAAAAACTTGTATTAATAAAGCTTGAGTACAATTGAAATTACAATTACTGAAATTTAACTAAAACATTAAAAATACTAAAGTTACTCAGAAAATATACTCTACACTACTCCTAATCTACTTTCTCTCACTAAAACTACTCCTCACTAAGCTGTGAATGAAGGAGTATAAATACTTGAGCTCAGCCTCTTGGAAGGATCCAGAATACATCATCTGTGCTTCTTTGGGAGTATTTAGAGCCCTTGATCACATCTAACACGTATCTCAATCATTGATAGCCCTTGGATCATTTTTGCCACATCTCATGCACCAATCAGAGCGTAGATATGAAGGGAATGACACACGGATTGCCAAACTGGCATTCGTGTGTCAGATGGTGTCAGTAAAAGTACAATAATGCCCTTGATTTAAGTGAATTGAAGCAATTGGAGGAAAGGGTAATTTAGGGTTCTTGTATCCTGGGTAAAAGGGGGTAAAAGAGCGCGGGTTGATTTTTATATATTTGTTTGAGTGTATTTGACCGGGTTTGGTGATGGTTTGACCAGGGTCCGAAATTGGTAGCGGGTTGAGATATCAAAACCGGCGGGTATAGATAATTGGATTGGACCGGGTTGAGTGTTTTGGTTTGGGCTTTTGGACTATGGTTTAGGATATTTGGATTTAGGATTTATTTAGTAATCCATTTAGAAACTAGGGACTAAAGATGTATTTTCTGAAACTTCAGGGTCCACACATGTAAACCTGAAAATCTCTTTCAAGGGCTAAACTTGTCATTCACAAATAAATCAAGGGTGAAATTTGCAACTTCTGAAACTTGAGGGATTACTTTTGCCAAATGCTCAAAGATCAGGGACTAATTCTGACAATTCTTCAAATATGATCATATCTTCTAAAAATCATCCTCAGAGAATAAAATCTTCAAAAATGCACAATCTCGACCTTTCGGCTCAGCTCAAACTCTCTTGATCTCTCGTGCTCGGATTTACATCTGATTTGGCTCCTTTTGTGTGTTTTTACATATCCGTACCTGCACAATTACAAACTTAAGAAAACCACAAATATTAGCAATAAACGGCTCTTTCTTGGTTATTTTAGGTTTTATTTGATAAAGAAATTATATGTGTTTTAGCACATATCAATAACTCTTGTTGATATTGACGCCACATTTTACATCTACATTGTTGTCATAAGTATACAGGCAGACGGATCCCTGAGTTTTGCCTACACGCATCCCTCCAAAGGAGGAACCGTGGGATCCCTCCAAAGGAGGAACCGTGGGATCCGTGCAACAGAAGACCTTTTTTACTAATTTGAGTCTTATTTGCAGGAAAATATGCATCATATACTTGCTTTCTAACCTTTGTCTTGTAGATTTTCAATATACACTTGAAGACTTTGACACCCTCAACAAGGGGGAGCTTCTTTTCAAACCAAAACATTGCAAAAACACTTGAAAATACTTTCACATAGGATTACATTACTACTCGACGTCCTCCTCACAAAGGAGTACTCGTCAAGGGGGAGCATGTTCGTCAAAAAGACAAAACCATTTGCAAACAAAATTGCAAAACACTCGCTTAGTCTTCCTAATTAGTTGACGCCCTCAACAAAGGGAAGCACCCGTCAAGGGAGAGCTAAGACGAGAATTCTTCTCTTCTCTTACTCTCTACCTTTTTCATATTATTACTTTTCACACGTTTTTCTTAAAAACAATGTGTTAGTTTTTTTTTGACGCTCTTTTTGTTTCGACAAAAAGGGGGAGAAAAGAGTAAAAACCCCAATTCAAACTTTTATAAATTTTAGTTTTTCCTTAAAATAATCTTATGTTTTGTCATCAACAAAAAGGGGGAGATTGTTAATTGATGCAAGTTTTACTAACCAGGTTTTAATATTTATAATGTCTCGTTATACCTATGGTCTACCCTAATGCACTAACGGGAAGTGTACCCGGTCGCATGTAGTGAGGGAATGGTAAGACCGAGGTCGTCCCAAGAACGGTTGATTCCTAACTGTCTAATTAATTAAACTTGTCAAATAAATAAGTTTTAATGTAAGGATTGATAATATTTAAGGTGTCACGTGATCAATTGGGCCGGTTCTCTGGTAAACAAGATAATGGGAAAGATAGTGATGCAATTCTTAAACCGAGTTCATCCACAAGTGGCAAAAGTCGGTAGACTCTTATGGTCAATTCGTCTACCCTATGGTTCTTAGAATCCTCACCATAATGAACAGGTCACCCGGGATCATTCGGAAATCTAATAGCAGTCATTAAGAGCCGACGTTTACTATCACATTATATGTTTCTAAAAGTCACTAGATTCCTGTTTCAAGTGGGGGTTTAAGTCGCTAGGACAACATTTGGTCAGTTCGTCCTAACCTATCAGCAAAGGTTTCCACCGGAGATCGCGAGTGACCCCATGAAGGTCCAGCTGTTTTTAGTCCCCTAAGCCAAGTCATTAAGTACCTCTACAAGCAAGATTCGCAATAATGAGTGCCCAGGCGCTAGCATCTTAGACACTCATCCCTAACTTCTTAAGTTCATCCAAACGGCAGGTGATCAATTGGTCAAATCGCACAAGCGAAGAAGGATCGTCAGTTGGTCAATTCTTACCCTTCCCACTCAGTCTACCTACTTAGGGTCAGTTGGTCATATCTCCTAAGCAACTAGACACTACCGCCATTCAAAACTACCAAAACATGGGTAGCTACTAACAAACTATGCAAGCATACACTAGAAACAATTAATAACGCAAAAGCATTAATAATAAAAAGAATCAAAACTAGGCTAGTACCTAGTTTCCACATCACCAAAATACCCTAGTGGAATGACAAATAAAACAACATACAAAACAATAAATAAACAAAGACATAACATCAAATAATTAATTGGCCAATAATAAATTAAAAGACAATTAATTAGAACATAATTAAATTAGAACCAAAATCATAATTGAATAATGAAACCGAAATAATATTATGAGTCGGAAAATAATTACATATCGTGCCAATGATAATGCTATCGATCTCCTAGTTGAGTACCGGGGCAAAACCCCGAGGGGTTTGCCCCACAAAAACCCTCGTACAGTGCCCAACTCTTTTCCTTCTTTCTATTTTGGCGTTGTGTGGAAAACTAGAAGGGGGGGGGGTTGAAAAGTTTTACCGATTAAAACTTCGTTTTAAAATGTTTAGATCGACTTATGTCAATCTATTTAGATGTGTATGTTGGACGTTGATAGATAGATATGTAAATATGTAATGGAAAGGTAAAGAGTAAGAAACACAAAACCACGAAACGAGTATTTATAGTGGTTCGGCTACAAGGACGCCTTCCTTGCCTTACTCCACTCCCCGAGTCACCTACTCGAGAGTTCATTAGCACTACACGACACAACTCATTATGGCGAAGAAGCCTTCACAACGTCGCCTACTCTTTTTCTGGTACAAGGCTAGACATCGGATACTTCCACAAGGTAGAACCACACTGAACACAACGTCGCCTACACTTTATCCGGTACAAGGCTAGATACCGAGTTCCATTGCAAAGGAGGAACTACTACCCAACACTACACAACACCTATCCCAAAAGAGACCAACTCCTTACTACAACATCATCAAGGATATCAATATCCTTGGATACAACCTATCTCTATTTGTACATCGATACACCACATCGATTGTACACCCTTGGCATCCTTCACTAATGCCTTTGACTTGACCCTTTTGGCATCCTTCGCTAATGCCTTTGACACGGACGTTTGGCACCTTACACTAATGCCTTCGTCTTGACTCTTTTAGCATCCTTCACTAATGCCTTTGATACGGACGTTAAGCACCTTTCACTAATGCCTTCGTCTTGACCCTTTTGGCATCCTTCGCTAATGCCTTTGACACAACACTTCTAATGAGGAAGAAAGAACTATCAATAAGAGAACCTCAGTAGTCTTGATGATGACGAAGCATGGCAACTCATGGACTTTAGCTTGCTCGACTTCAAGAGGTGGTGATCTCGCCTTTAAGAGGAACCTAGAGAATCACACAAAAACGAACACAAACTACATAGAAAGATCCTTTGGATATGAGGTTAGGGATTTTACAATACTAGGTGAAAGTATGTGTAGGAGTAGTGGTCTAAAATGAAGAAATGACTCACTATTTATAGAAGAAAAAATACTACTGTTCCACGGATCCCACGGATCCCTTGTTGGAGGGATCCGTCTAGTGTATCTAGAGGGATCCATGAGACGCTCCTCTTTACCCATAGGTTTTTGGTCATGGGTCATGGGTTATGGGTCATGGGTCCTAGACTTTGGACCATGGGTATCAAAGTAGATACAATGTATCTACTAGATGCAATGCATCTAGTCCATGGGTCATGGGTTAGCTCCATGGGTCATGGATAATACCCATTATGACTTATGCATGATGTCATGCAATGGGTTATGGGTTATGCTCCATGGGTATGGATTATGGATTTTGGGTTTTACCCAACTATATTCAATGTATTTAGTCAATGGGTCAAATATTAAACTTCTACCCATTATATTACCCATTATAATACACACTAAGTATGTATATATCTATCCAATATGTAAACACTAGTTGTTGTTCATATGTATTACTAAATCATGAAAGCACTATTACTTGTTTAGTGTTTTATGTGAAAACATAAGTGTGTTAGTAAACTATTGGCTCAAACCATTTACGTATTTTATTTGTTTCGTTAAAATGATTTTACGTTTGTTATCGAGAAAACATTAGAAGATCGTAAAATATAAAAAACGTGTTTACGACTTATTTGTGTTAACAATCTCCCCCTTTTTGTTGATGACAAAACATAAGAATATTTTAAGGAAAAACTAAAATTCATAAAAGTTTGAATTGGAGTTTTTACTCTCTTCTCCCCTTTTTTGTCGAAACAAAAAGAGAGTCGAAAAGAAACTAACACCTTGTTTTAAGAAAAACATGTGAAAGAAAAAAATATGAAAAATAGAGAGTAAGTGGGGAGAAATATTCTCGACTTAGCTCCCCCTTGACGAGTCTATCCCTTTGTGAGGGCGTCAAGTAAGAAGGCATACTAAACTAGTGTATTGAAACTATGTTTGCAAATGGTTTCGTCTTTGTGACGAATATGCTCCCCCTTGATGATTGCAACTTTGCTAGGAGAACGTCATGTAATGTAATCCTAATGTGAATTATATTGCAAATGATTTTGCAAGGTATCGCTTTGACATGAAACTCCCCCTAGCTTAGGGTGTCAAAGTCTTCATGTGTATATTGAAAATCTACAAAACAAAGGTTAGAAAACAAGTATATAATGCATAGTTTCCTGCAAATAAGACTCAAGTTGGTAGTAAACCAGTCTTCTGTTGCACGGATCCCATGGTTCCCTCTTTGGAGGGATCCGTCTAGGCAAAACTGAGGGATCCGTCTGTCTGAAAGTTTAAGACAACAATGGTGATGTGAACAAATGATGTCAACATCAAAATGAGATATGTATTAAGGCACCAAACATATACTCAAGACACTATGGCATAAAACATGTACTTTCATTCAATAAAAATACGAGAAATGATCTACAAATCTCTAAAACTAAGAGAATGTTTTAAACATGTAATACATTTTCTACTAATTCTAATAAGTGACGAAAAACTTAAAAAGCATCAATGTGCTTGAATCTAAGGATGAGTAGACTTGTTGATTTGGTCCAATTGTTCAAGAAGATGATTAAACATGAAATGCAACTCATTTCGTACTTCTTGAACAAGTCTTTAGGTGATTTGAAAATTAGAGCAATTATTGTCATGACTAGGAACCGGAGGAGATTGGTTGTTTTGAGGAGGCTCCACAAATGATGGTGGAGGTACATTGAGCAATGTAGGATGAGGTTCTACTAAGAATGAAGGTGATGATGCATGAGTTGGTGGTGGTAATGGGAAGTCCTCTATATGGTTAGATCTTTGGTGATTCCTTGTCTCCAAAGGTGGACTATTTAGTGATGTAGGTGGTTCCCTATTTAACGAGAAGGTTGGTGAGTGGGAAGTCCTTGGTGGTGAGTGTTCTAATGAGTAGAGATTTGGATGAGAAAGAGGTTCGGTAAAGGAATGTAGTCTAGGTTATAGAAATGAAGGCTTAGGTGTTTTACTAGAACTAGGTACGTTTGGTTTAGAGCTTGATGAAGCCTTTTCTAAGTCGAAAGGTCTAATACTAATTCTCGCGGTTCTTTTGGCTATTGTTGATTGAGATTGTTGAGGTGGGATTCTAGCATTTGGACTTCTCACGGGTGATGACTCGGTGGATGATATCTCATGGACCATATGGGTATTCCTTTTGGATGAACCTTTGGTTGAAGAGTTCTTGCTAGATGCTTTAGTCATAGTGAAGGTGAGGATGTAATAAAAGTCTTTAACTACTGATTTTTTGGATTGTGGTAAGAATGGTGACTTAAGCTCTAAAGAGTGTTTGGTTTATAAAGGATGAACTTGAGTTAATGAATTAAATTCATGACCACTAAGAAAATTTGGCGTGCACCAAGGTCAACTATGGTGTTGTTCAGCTCTAGGGAATCATTAAATGGTAAACAAAAGTGTTTAGATTACCATAGAGAGTTTGAATTTTGAAAGAAAAGCTGATTAGAAGCTTTCTTTAGACACGGATCCCACGGTTCCCTCTCACTAGGGATCCGTCTGGTTATAAACCAGGGATCCGTCTGTCAGACAGAAAAGTGGTGAAGTGATTATGCTCTTGTAAGGTCTAGTACCTATAAATTTTGAGGGTTTGACTTTCCTTAGATGTCTAAAGTGATAGGTGACTTAAATGTCCAACTATAAGGAGTGAGGATACTTAATGATGGTATTGGGTAGGAAAGTGGACTTTTTGAGAGTGTAACTAAGTGTTTAAGGATGATACCCATTGATTTGAGAATGGAAAATGATGGCAATTGATCCTAGAGATCAGATGATAACTTAAGAGAAATTTGAAAATTTCTTAAAAAATAAAAGGAAATGAAAAACTAGTTTTAAGCCTATTTTAAGGTAAGGATGACTAAAATCAATTTGCTAAAATTGATAGAAATATCAAGCTAAGTGTTTTGAGATGTGAGGAACAATGTGTGAGCATTGGAGTGGAAATATGGTGATCTGACCTGTAATAGGTGGTGTAAATGTCCTTATTTATTATAGGATGAAGATGATTCACTCACTAAGAAGGCCATCTACTCGAGCAGTAAGAGTTGATTCAATTGTCAACAAAAGACCGTCTGCGACAACAAGACCATCAGTAGTAGATGATTGAACAGCGGATGCGTTGAGGAGATCAGCCCTAATTGAAGACCCGATACTCTCAACCAGGAACTTCTATATATAACACCAACCACGGAACAGGAGCATGCGTTACATACGTCGTCAGCTAGCGGACGCAAGCAGAGTGGGACCTTCTCTGATAGTCTCTTTCATCATAATATTGAAAGCTTCCCCGCCCGATGCTTTATTAATATCGTTTTAGTGAGTTGATAAATCAAAAGCACTTTGAATTTGATCCTAAGTTATCTATGGGTGAGTGTGAGACCTACTGAGCTTGAGGAAGACTTAAGTAGTCTTAAAGAATCATGTTTAGCTAGTATGATGTGATCTAGGGGAATGGTTTGATGTAAAAGGGTCTGTATCTGATATCTGTTTGCCCGATCCCATGGTTCCCTCATCTGAGGGATCCGGCTAGTTATAGCCCAGGCATCCGGCTACTGCTGACCAGTAGCTTCTCAGCAATTGTGCAGTTTTTGCATACTTAGCAAATGCTTATCCTAATCATTCTACATTCAGTAAACAAATGCAAACAGCAAATATAACGCATAGCAAGTGGGGATGACTAAATTGTAATAAAAAATGAGTGACATCGACTACTTGAATGAGATCAAGTTGTCGTAAAATCTCATTTTCCTAGCTCCTAATTTAAAGTGTCTAAGTCCAAATCATGGCAACTCCTACAAGCTACATCCTAATCTACATAAATATTGTTTAGATGTTTACAGACCATTGTTTCATAAATTTTTTCACAAATTTAAGGTCTTATGACCTTACCTTCCATCCACACCTCCTTCCATTTCACCTCCGTCTTCATCTCCATCTCCATCCCCTTCACTCTTCACTCCATCATCTCTAATTCTTTTTCTTCATCAAGAAGTTAGCAAAACATTTGAATATGCCCTTAGTTTGTTCCCACTCTTGTGAAGGGCTTGGGATATCCGGCAGTTGGTTGATGTATGCTAAAGGATCGAGATCGGTGTTGCCAAGGGGGTTGCTACTTCCTTCTCCTTCTCTTTGTCTTTCTCTTTCATCCGATGAGTCCGTTGGTGGGTGAGGTCTCTTGCCATCCACCATGATCCTTGTAGTCTTTCCATCGGATAGAGGCACCATGACCTTGTTGCAGAAACTGTGGTCATAGGAATAAGGAGAAGGATCTATAGCAAAGATGAAGTTTGCTAGATGGGTCAGGAGCATTGCATAAGGGAGTACCATCTTGTCCATGATTTTCACACTCGCTATTCTTTTTACCATGTAATAGGCGAGGTTGAAGTGAGTGTCGGTTACAAGGCAATATATCATGAAGCTCAAGCAAGCATTGGGATGATCTTTGTTCCCTCCCAAACAAAGCACGTTCTCCCTTATCACGAGTTCCCATTTCTTGTACAATGGAAACATTTCTGAAAGCTCCATTTGAAATGGATCCTTATAGATCACCTTGGAGTTTCTCGTGACTCTTGATGGAGACGCTTTTTCCATGAAGACGGTATCCCTTACCGTGGTTGCTTCCAGGATGGCCGTGAAGTATACTTCATGATGATCTACCATGTCATGTAGCTCCGCCAACGACCATTCGTTAGAGTACATACAAACTCCTTGATATGGGACACGAAGTATCCTTCCAAATTCTACAAGAGTAAGGGTCTACTCATGCTCATTGATGATGAAGGCTATTGAAATGGTCCCGTCTTCATTCCGAATGATTCTCATTGTCTTGTAAAACTCAAGCACAAACACCGAACAAATTTTCTCATTAATGTCCAAGAGGCAATCAAAGTTAATTCCTCCAAAGACTTTTCGAATGTTGGTGTTGTCAAGGAATGATGGTTCAACCACTCGGCCTTCGTGGAAGAGCCTCTTTTCTAACATTTTGAAGGCTTTTCTATCCTCCGAGCTTAGGCCTTCCTTACGATGATACATTGGGATGTAATGAGCGGTGTCATGGTAATATTGTTGGCGGTTGCTAGGCATGATTGTTCCTATACATCAAAACCACAATGTGGTGTCAATTGTATGAATAGTAACCTAATGGGATTAATCATAATTTTGCTCAAAACATCTTCAATGATTTCAAGGAATGAGTTTAATTTGTATTAACAATGTTAATTCTTTGATTTAGATTATCTTGGAAAATAATGTGGTAACAAATTATGACAAACCCATTTGAGCTCAACTTCTAAAGATGAAAATTGTAATCCTAGGAATCAAGGAATGGAAATAACAATGTAGTGAAGATTATACTTACACAAGAGATTGTTTCCTTGAAGAAGATGATCAATTTGCTCATGTGAACAGTAAAAGGGTTTTATGTTCGTGAGTCTTGATAGAGTAAAGTGGGTTGTGGAACTTCCACAGTGATCATTTTCTTTCTTATTCTGTCTTTTGTTGCACGGATCCCACGGATCCCTTGTATGAGGGATCCGACTAGTTCAAGCACAGGGATCCGGCAAATCAACAATTTGACAGCTTAAGTGGTCCTTGATAATTTTGGTTTGGGAGTTCTAATTTGCCTAGGGTCGATGTTTATGCTCTATAACTTATGGTTTGGGGTTTTGACGTGTTATACTAGTCCTATTTGACGAGGTTCCCTTTTTATGAAAAGATCATAATTCTTTGGGAAGTTTTCAAAGATTATGATAAAATCCCATTTATCACAATATGAGAAATTTCACATGGATACTTATTGACATAGATGAAATGTCAATAATCCATATGTGAGGAGTGATGATCAAGGCTCTCAAATAGCCGAGATATCATTATCACTAGTTTGTAGTTTTGTCTATAGAGATCAACGAAGAATACCATTCTTGATGATGAGTTCAATATAGATAACTACTTTAGTGATTATTAAGAGAGCGTAAATATACTACTAAAGCTTAATCATGATTAAACAAAAAAGGATGACATTGTTAATTTATCTAGAAAAAAAATATAAACGAGAAAAATTTATTTGTAATTTATTAAAGATCATACCTTTTCTAAATATTCTTTTTAAGGAAAGAAGTATTTAGAGAGAAATTCTTCATGATCTTCTTAGGATGCCCAAATCCTAGTATGGAGAATTCTCAACAAAGAAAATATTAGAAAGATCTATCATTGTCCAACATTATAAAATATGATGATTTTAAAACGTGACCTTTTGTTTTTAAGGAAATTCCTTCCTTGTAGTTTTCAATCATACATAGATCGTGTCGAGTTTTAAAAGTACAATATACTCTTAAGAAACTTGGTAACGAAGCTCTGATGCCAATTGTGGAAAACTAGAAGGGGGGTTGAATAGTTTTACCGATTAAAACTTCGTTTTAAAATGTTTAGATTGACTTATGTCAATCTATTTAGATGTGTATGTTGGACGTTGATAGATAGATATGTAAATATGTAATGGAAAGGTAAAGAGTAAGAAACACAAAACCACGACACAAGTATTTATAGTGGTTCGGCTACAAGGACACCTTCCTTGCCCTACTCCACTCCCCGAGTCACCTACTCGAGAGTTCATTAGCACTACACGACACAACTCCTTATGGCGGATAAGCCTTCACAATGTCGCCTACTCTTTTTCCGGTACAAGGCTAGACACCGGGTTCTTCCACAAGGTAGAACCACACCTAACAAAACGTCGCCTACACTTTATCCGGTACAAGGCTAGATACCGAGTTCCATTACAAAGGAGAAACTACTACCCAACACTACACAACACCTATCCCAAAGGAGACCAACTCCTTATTACAACATCATCAAGGATTTCAATATCCTTGGATACAACCTATCTCTATTTGTACATCGATACACCACGTCGATTGTACATCCTTGGCATCCTTCACTAATGCCTTTGACTTAACCCTTTTGGCATCCTTCGCTAATGCCTTTGACACGGACGTTTGGTACCTTTCACTAATGCCTTCGTCTTGACTCTTTTGGCATCCTTCACTAATGCCTTTGATACGTACGTTAAGCACCTTTCACTAATGCCTTCGTCTTGACCCTTTTGGCATCCTTCGCTAATGCCTTTTACACAACACTTCTAATGAGGAAGAAAGAACTATCAACAAGAGAACCTCAGTAGTCTTGATGATGACGAAGCATGGCAACTCATGGACTTGAGCTTGCTCGACTTCAAGAGGTGGTGATCTCGCCTTTAAGAAGAACCTAGAGAATCACACAAAAACAAACACAAACTACATAGAAAGATCCTTTGGATCCGAGGTTAGGGATTTTACAATACTAGGTGAAAGTATGTGTAGGAGTAGTGGTCCAAAATGAAGAAATGGCTCACTATTTATAGATGAAAAAATGCTACTGTTCCACGGATCCCACGTTGGAGGGATCCATCTAGTGTATCTAGAGGGATCCATGAGACACTCCTCTTTACCCATAGGTTTTGGGTCATGGGTCATGGGTTATGGGTCATGGGTCCTAGACTTTGGACCATGGGAATCTAAGTAGATACAATGTATCTACTAGATGCAATGCATCTAGTCCATGGGTCATGAATTAGCTCCATGGGTCATGGATAATACCCATTATGACTTATGATGATGTCATGCAATGGGTTATGGGTTATGCTCCATGGGTATGGATTATGGATTTTGGGTTTTACCCAACTATATTCAATGTATTTAGTCAATGGGTCAAATATTAAACTTCTACCCATTATATTACCCATTATAATACATACTAAGTATGTATATATCTATCCAATATGTAAACACTAGTTGTTGTACATATGTATTACTAAATCATGAAAGCACTATTACTTGTTTAGTGTTTTATGTGAAAACGTAAGTGTGTTAGTAAACTATTGACTCAAACCATTTACGTATTTTATTTGTTTCGTTAAAATGATTTTACGTTTGTTATCGACAAAATATTAAAAGTTCGTAAAATATAAATAAACGTGTTTACGGCTTATTTTTATTAACACGGTGCACTCACGAACCACAAATGATGAATAATAATGACATATAATTGTCATATGTATAGTAGATGAAGTTTAGCATTTTTCCACTTTACTCCTCCAACTTAGGAAGTTTTGCATTTTAGTCTAGGTGGTTGATTTCTTCATTTATAACACATATAAATGTGTTATAAAACTTATGAAATAGGCCGAATTAGTCCCTCATCATCCTTGTAATTATAATCTTTAGTCCTCAAAATGGATAAAATAAATATTAACTTGCCACTTTTAATCCCTGGACCTCGAAACTTTGCGCCCAAGTTATAATTACGGCGTAACTAATTCATCGGGTTACGCCGTAATCCTTCGTAAGCACATACTTATCCACTCCGAAATTATCTCTAAGACGTAACTAATTTACAATGTTACACCGTAACCTTCAAAAAAATAATTACGACGTAACCATAAGAGTTGGTTACGCCGTATCCTTCAAAGCATCATATTTACGCCGTAACATTATTAACTAGTTACGGCGTAATCTTCACAAATAATTCTCAAGCCCTTGTAGTATGAGTTACGGCGTAGTCCATTGCATAACTTACGCCGTAACTAGTCTTCAGAATATATCTCTTGGCCTTTTATCACTTCTTTTCCGCTCCAACGCCTCATTTATCCTGAAATGCAAATATGAACGAATTAAGTACCATATTAATACAAATGAGGCCATAAACACGGGAATTTGATATATAAAAGATCAGGCTAATTTGATGTTATCAAATATCCCCCCACTTGAAATCTACTTGTCCTCAAGTAGACCCTTTAAATAATTCTTAAAAAGATATCTCCCAAGATTAATCGGAAGATATGAGATTAAAAATCACCTAAGCTAGAAAATTCCAAACTGAGCACCTCACAAAAAGGGAATTGAAATCACACTCTCTCTCATAATTCACGTGTTTATTTTTGGGTGATCACTCAACTGCTCAGTCATGGCAAGTATTCTATCATATGCTTGGCAAAGATACTAATCTCCACCACTAGAGTCTATAGATGCAGCTATTCTAAAAGGCAATGGGTTGACACAACATAAAGGCTTATGGGGTTATTTTGTCATTACTAACGAGCTACGACGAAGGGGACAAAACCAATGATACACGACCAAATCCATGGCCAAGACACCAATGATTGCTCGCTTCCTCACCTAAACTCGATTCATGACCAAGGGCAGGATAAGACATGGGAAAACATTTAATGGGTGTAAACAAAAAGACAAGAAACAAATAGATTCCTAAGTCCACAGTCGCCCACCACTAGTCGCATTTAATCCCATAACAAAAATCGAGGGTCAAGAGTCAAGGGGTCTTCAATACACGAGTCAATGCATATAAAATGTAGTGTAATGCCTCATAATCTCCATAAACTTAGGCAAATAAGATGCATTAACTCGGCCTTCATCATCAATTTAAAAAAAGTATGTGCTATAAAAAAATTTAAAATTTAAGTACTTTTAGCACATAATTCGACCAAAAACTATATAATCAAATATTTCTATCTCCCACCCCCCACTTGGGATGTACAATGCCCTCATTGGACAAATATTGATTAAAATTTGAAAGGCCAGATAGAAATGTATGATTTTCTAATTTTATCCGTAAGACAAAACGGATTTGTAAAAATTGCGCCTAGTTGAACAAGGCGAGAACACTTATCACAATATGACACATAAGCTGATTTATATAACGATCAGCTATAAACAAACTAATAAACAAACTCTTGCTTGCATTTTTTTATGGAAGACAAGGTATATATAAAAATAAAAACAATACGAACATATAAAGCATCCCCCCACTTGAGATCAACTACCATCTTGTAACATATTGGATTTCACAAACACATCAAATCATGATTACAAATAGGCGTATAACTTGAGGTTTTAGAGAGAGAAAGAGTTAGAGGTTTGGGAACTTAGTGAGAGAAAGTAAAAGTATTATTATGAGCTCCAACCCTCTACCTTGGGAGGTAGAGGGTATTTATAGTTTCTTACATAAACGCCACCTACGGGCTATGGATCAGGTATACAGTGGGTAAAGACCCGTCCGTCCTCCACGGTGTTACATAACTAAATACTTCCTAACATTAAATAACTACGACTACGAGCTTTCTAACAATTACATATACTTGAGGTGACCGACACTTTAATAACTGGATTTACTAAATCCTAACAATCTCCCCCTAAGGGAGGTCACCTCAAAATACATTGAATACAAACAGATGTTACATTAAGATTGTTCTTGGATTCTTGTTAAAGTTCTTTGCTCTGTAGTCCGTAGTCTTTGATTCTTCATGTTTTGCATGTTTGGTAAGTTCAAGTGGAGGTCTTTAACTGATCCACGTGATAATGAGTTTTGAGCCAGCTTTGAGATCATCAGCTAACATAAATCTCTGACTCTTCCTTTGTGGTGTTGTGACTTTTGGACCGACATGCTCACATTCTGGATCATGAAATCTTTTCATCAGAGTAGTGGAAGCTTTAGTTGATTCATGATATTTGCAGCAGCGTAGCAGAAGCATGGAGTGAAAATATCAAAGTCGTGTGAGCATGCGGCTATGGATTGACCTCTCCATTCTGATCAGCTGCAAACGTCGGGCGTACCTGCATACAACAGTTAGCAATAAAGCCCATGAAAGTGTCTTTGATCACTTTCATTGAATTGAGGTACACGGCCCACAGTTCCCCGTTGATCAGTACAAGTACTGCCTGTGATCAGGTATAATTCCGAAGAATCTCCTTGACAGGGTTTCGCAGCTGCTCTAGCTGTTCTCAAACCGGAACGTCTCAAAGAAAACAACACGGAGTGAGTGAACCAGCGAATTTTGAGATTCACTGATTAATGAAAAGATATTTGAAAAACAATCAAGTACTGCTCAATAAAATGTTTTTGCAATACAACGAAGGTTTTAAGGAAAATCAGTTATCAATCATAAACACCTTTTTATTTTTGAAATATTAATACACAGTCGATGTGCTGAAGAAAAGAATTTTTTAAGCACAACGACCGGTTTTTTAAAGGTATCTGTCAATCCATTTTCCTGGACAAGGAACGATTCAATATTGAATTGCTCCATTTGATGAAGTCCAGATGACACAACAAGTCTTGGCAATACCACAAGGATAATGCGTAGGACTCTCAAAATATATTCTCACATTCCACATTGTGTGAAACTGTGAGACTTCAAGAATGATGTGTCCTTATGAGATTTATTGATGATCTCATGGCTCTAGACTCAATAGTGCTCTTTTGGTTTTCTATGTCGGAGACTAGGGAGAGGGTCTCTCTCTTCAATATCAATAATCTCTAAGAGAAAGTCGATAGATTATGTAGGTTCCCCGTGAGAATGAAACAATCCCTTTTAAGAGGAACTTGAGTAGCTTGGGAAGTTTAGTGCAGTGCGTCACTGGGTCCATGACGTCTTGTCTTCAATACCGGTGTTACCTTAGTAACCACCAGTAGCATATGTATTGAACCCGGTTTCTGCCCTAAGGTTGAATTATTGGAGGGCTATTTCTTTTCACCCTTTTTACATTCCAATTCTTTTTCATTCTTCAACCCCTTCAGTGCTTACCGAGACTTTATAACTAGAACCTTATTGGGTTTATTCCAGTACTAGCTCTGTCTCAGTCTGCACTCTTCCCATATCTCACTTTTCTTCTTTTTTTTCATCATACCTAAGGACTCTACACTATCTAGTGGATTGTCCCTGGGTAGATCCCTCCGGCTCTAGCGGGATCGTGGGAATGAATACCTAACCTAACCATCCTTATATCACCATACATAAAGTAAATTTGGTCGGTCTATTTGGTATTGTTCATCTGCCATTGGAACCAATTGAAAACAATTTGAAAATCAATCCAGATACTTGTGATATATTATCAAAGCATTTTGTACCTGAATTGTTTTTGATATTTTTAGAAAAAGAGCTCCCCCTCAACATGTGCATCATGTATTTGAAATCGTTTTGGCACACGGAGGCAAGAGGAAGGATTCACTTCTTTGATTACCATTTTCTAAAGGATATCAACATCACTTTCCTGATCAAAATTAGCATTTTTCATACTTTGTTAAGAGTATTTTTGGAAAGGATGTGGTTTTCAAAAAGTTGCTCCCCCTCAATATGTGCATTGAGATTTGAAAGTGTTTTGCACATAATAGGGAAAACATGCACATTGAAACAAATCAATCACGTTTCAATCCTTTTTGGTTTGAAATAGATGCTCCCCCTCAACATGTGCATGTTAAATTTGAAATCGTTTGACACATGTAGGGAGGAGAGCTTGTGAATCACTATAAAACCATTTATCGATTTATCATATTAAATCCAATTGTTGGGAATTATGTGAAGTTTGGATTATGCTGATATTACTGCTGAAGTGTTTCTACTGAAGAAGAGTGGATTCTGCCGAAGACATAATCTACTGAAGGATAATAGTTATTAATTTGTTTCTGCGGAAGTGTTTATTCCGTGTTTAGTTTATTTAGTGTGGATATACATGAGCTTTATTAGGAAGTGATTGTGTATATCTTATTTAGTTTTATGATTATACGTTTCTTGGAAAACGGTTTAGCGATATTGTTTAGGGTTCCTTGTCTATAAAAGGAACACATTAGAAAGAGTTATGTACCGATTGAAAAACTCAGTTTTAGTTAATATAAAGATCCATAGAGGATCACGAAGTTCTTAGTTGTTTGTTACTTGTGTTTATATTCCGCTGATAAATATAAGTAGTAGGGATTGTCTTTTATTGTGCTTGTGATTACATAGGCATATATAACGATCCACGAGCTCAAGATCTATCAAGGTCTGTTTGTTTCAACAAGTGGTATCAGAGCTTCGTGAGAGTCTCTACGATACTAAGGACAAGTTTTTTTTTGAAACACCCATACAACCATAACAAAATCATCATGCCTGGTTCAGATGTTGATACTGAAATCACCAACAACCAAAACTCCACCCATCTGCAACAACTGAGTCTCTCCAATAGCAATGCTAAGTTTCCTTACCTTAAAAGGGAGGAATATGATCTTTGGGCGATGAAGATGCAGAACTGGATCTCCAACATTGATTGGAATCTATGGCAGATAATTATGAAGGGGAACAGTTTGAAGAGAACTACCACGGATGCTGCTGGTAATATGATGAATGTTCCTCCCAAAACTGCTGAAGAGTTGCTGGCAGTTCAGAGAGAAACCAAGGTCAGAACTATTCTCCTGCAAGCTATTCCTGAGGATCACTTGAGTGATTTTCACTTCATGCAAGATGCTAAGGATATATGGTTAGCAATTAAGGCGAAGTTCGGTGGGAATGAGGAGTCTAGGAGACTGAAGAAGTCCATGCTGAGACAACAGTTTCAATACTTTCAAATCTCTGAAGAGGAAGGAATTCACAAGGGCTATGATAAGTGTCACAAGATTTTAAGTCAGTTGAATCAGCTACAGGCAAAGCCGGATAATGATGACTGTAACTCTAAGTTTCTGAGGTCATTACCTCCATCCTGGCTACATGTAAGCATAGCTTTAAAAGCTAAAGGTGGTTTGGACATGATTACCTTTGATGAGCTGTACCACAAACTTAAAGCTCTTGAACATGATGTAAGAAGCCCTTTTCGATCATCTTCTTCTGCTAGTCATACTGCATTTGTTGGAGCCTCTACTCCAAAGTCTAGCTATGGCCCAAGCCCATATCCGTCATCATCTTATGCTGCTCCTTCATCAAGCTCTCATCCTAGATCAAGTGGAATTATGGAAGATGTTCTTGGATCTTTCTTTGCTGATTATGATCCTCAGCAGGATCTGGCCTATGAAGATTTGGATCAAGTGGACCCGATTGAGATGGAAGAGATGAAGCTGAAGTGGCAGTTGGCCATGCTTTCCATGGATATCAAGAACTTTGAACGCAAAACTGGCAGAAGGTTTGGATTCAAAGGACGAGATCCAGCAAGGTTTGACAAGAGGAAGGTTAAATGCTTCACATGCCAACAGATGGGTCACTTTTCTAGAGAATGCAAAGACAGGAAAGCTGGTGATGAGACAAGATACACTTCTTATCAGCAGTATCAGAAGGAGGCAGGAACTTCAAAGGGTTCAGCTGCTTTGGTCACTCTGGATAGCAATGTGGACTGGAAGCAACATGAGGAGGATGATAATGATGGTCCTGATAATGTTGGGTTGATTGCAAGCTGTACTTCAGAAGACCGACATGATCAGATTGCCTTGATGGGCATCTCTCAGGTACAAAACTGTTTGTTTGGTTGTAGTGAGCGTTATAATGAACTTAAACAAGCTTATGATATTTTGGAACCTAAATATAATGAATACTATGTGGAAGTTGAAGCTTATAAACATGCTTTAAAAACTCTAGAAAGACAAAAGGTTTGGTTTCAGAAGAATCAAATAGCTTATGATGAGAAAATAGGTGTTTTAGAAAGGGATCTTGAATGTGCTAAAAATGAGTTAAAATGGTCTGAGAAGTTAAGAGCAGATTTAGAGTCAGAAAATCTAGAGCTTAAGGAGAAACTTAAAGAGGAAATTGCTAGGCATAAAGAATGGATTATGAATGGGAATAAGTTAGCTGGTTTTATTTATAGTAGTCAAGCTTCTAACTCTACAGTGGCTTTAGGTTTTAAGAAATATGTTGGCTTAGAAGCTAGGGATGACACACGTAAATCTACACCAGCCAAATTAGCTAATTTTGTCAAAGAAGGTCAACTGCATTCTGTCCCTGGTCCTATTAGAGGTGAACATATGCCTATTGACCTGTCCAAAATTGAAGACTTTGATGGATCATATCATCTCTATGGCCAAAAGTCAAAGGACTTGCCAGACCCTGATACTTCTTCTAATGACTATGTCTCTTGTGTTAATAGTGACAAGTCCTCCAAGCAAGGGTCAACAGAGTGTGATTCAAATGACAAGTCTGACCTTCCCAAGTCTTCACCCCTGCCTGCACCCAAGACCACCAATAAGAGTGTCAGAGTTGCTGCCAAGGAATCTACTTCCAAGACAGTTGCCTCTGAAGACTTAATTTTTAATTCTTTGCATAATAGTACTGTTAAAAACAATTCTTTTCATGGTTTTGGTTTAAATACTTCTGCTTGTAATAACACATTGTTTGGTTTGAATAAATCTTCTCATCAGAAGAAATGTTTTGTGTGTGGAAGTAAATTTTATTTAATTAAGGATTGTGATTATCATGAGCAAAGGATGAGTAGGTGTGGTGATTCTAGGAAATCTAGACCAATGTGGACCAATGTTAATGATATACCACCTTATGTTCCACAAGCTTCTTATTATAATAATTCTTTTCCTTGGAGAAGATCAATTGGAAAACCATATGTTCAACCAACTAGTGAATATTTTAAAAATGGTTTTTGGCCTAGATATGTGAACCCTATGACTGATGGGAAAGGGTACTGGGACATTGCTATCAAGACCTCAGCAGGTTGTTCTTGGAATAAACAGGGACCCAAGTTTAAATGGAAACCCAAGAACAATAGTGGATCTTATTCTTCTGCTTGGCATAACTCATATGATCCACAAGGCAGGTTCAAGTCAGCACTGACTTGAGCCTCCATTATCTGTATATTTTTGTTGTTGTAGGATCATCCCCTTAAGCATAAAGATGTTGGAATTGTTGACAGTGGTTGTTCTAGAAGTATGTCAGGAAACAGGGACATGATGCATAACTTTGTACCCATTGAAGGAGGAGGCAATGTAACCTTTGGAGGAAGTGATGGACGAATTACTGGAAAAGGGACCATCAAAACACCTCAGCTGGATTTTGAGAATGTTTATTATGTCAAGGAACTTCAACACTTCAATTTGTTTTCAGTCTCACAAATCTGTGACACTAAGAACAAAGTACTCTTCACAGAGAATGAATGTCTTGTGCTGTCTAAAGACTTCAAACTCCCAGAAGAAACTTCAATTCTGCTGAAGGTTCCTCGCAGTCACAATCTTTATACATTCAACTTAACTAATGTCCAACCAGCAGGTGACTTAACATGTTTGGTGGCTAAAGCATCTGTGGATGAGTCCACCAAATGGCACAGAAGGATGGCCCATGTCAATTTCAAGACCATAAACCAGCTCTCTAAACTGGGCCTAGTTCAAGGTCTTCCTGCCAAAGTATTCACCAATGATCATAACTGTGTTGCATGCAACAAAGGAAAGCAGCACAGAGCCTCCTACAAAGGTGTTCCTGTTACAGCAGTAAGCATTATTTCTGAACCTCTTCAGCTGCTTCATATGGATCTGTTTGGTCCAACTAAAGTGAGAAGCATTGATCATAAATATTTTTGTCTAGTGATCACTGATGGTTATAGCAAATTTTGTTGGGTATTCTTTCTAAGGACCAAAGATGAAACATCTGAAGTATTGAAAGACTTCATTACCCTTATTGAGAATCAGTTGAATAAAAAGGTGAAAGGAATTAGGTGTGATAATGGTACAGAGTTCAAAAATGCAATTCTGATAGAACTCTGCAGGATAAAGGGAATCAAAAGGGACTATAGCACTCCAAGAACCCCTCAACAAAATGGGGTGGCAGAAAGAAAAAATAGAACCTTAATAGAGGCTGCAAGATCAATGCTAGCAGACTCTAAACTTCCTACCATGTTTTGGACTGAGGCTGTTGGTACAGCTTGTTATGTACTAAATAGAGTGTCCATTACTAGACCACACCTTAAAACACCATATGAACTTCTTTTTGGGAAAGTTCCTGTTATTCATTACCTTAAACCGTTTGGCTGCCAAGTGACAATTTTGAATACTAGTGATCCATTGGGCAAATTTGATGAGAAAGCTGATGATGGTTACATTGTGGGGTATTCTGCTCATAGTAAGGCATACAGAGTTTACAATGTATCTGCTAAGAAGATTGAGGAGACATTGAATCTGAGGTATCTTGAAGACAAGCCTAATGTTCAAGGACAGGGTCATATTTGGTCATTTGACCTTGATTACTTGATTGATTACTTGGGTTATGCTAGACATATGGCTAACCAAAATGCAGATTCTCAAGCATCTCCAACTAACAGTGCAGGAACTTTGGATGCTCATTCTGACAGTGGGTCTGATGATGATGAACAACCCATTGTAGTGCCTTCTTTCTCTCCTAACAATTTTGTAGGTGACACTTCTAAAGATTATACTGATGTGGGTGAAGATGAATTCTATTATGCTGAGGACCTTGCCAGACTGAAGAAACAAGAGTATGCAGCCAATTTAGATGCTGAGAGATATGTTGAAAATAGTACAAGTGATGCAATCAGTGGAACATTCAATTCTGCTGAAAGTGGTTCTGTTTCTCCTCACCTCTCCAATTCGGCTGAAAGACATGTTGATTCTACTCCTATTTCTACTAGAGTGTCAACAGACCTTGGAGAACCTTATACAAGGTTTCCAAAACCTTCAGATCTTGGTCATCATCAACCTAAAGCAGGCATCTTCAACACTCCTTCCTATGATACTGACTTTGAACCTACTGTGACTAATCTTGATTCCTCCATTGATGTCAACACCACCACTACTACCAGGATCAACAATGTTCATCCACAGTCTAATATTATTGGTGATCCTAATGCACCTGTTAGAACAAGAGGTACTGTGGCGCGTTCTAAATATGGTCAGGTGGCTTTTATCTCTTATGTCTCAAATCAGCAGAGAGACAATCACACAGACTATGAACATTGTCTGTTTGCTTGTTTTCTCTCACAAGTGGAACCAACCAGTGTTACTCAGGCTCTTGAAGACTCAAGTTGGCTTGAAGCAATGCAGGATGAGATGCAACAGTTTCAAAATCAGCAGGTTTGGATATTGGTACCACTACCTGATGGTAAGTATGCTATTGGGACTAAATGGATTCTGAAGAATAAGATAGATGCTCGAGGTATTGTCATTAAAAACAAAGCCAGATTAGTTGCACAGGGGTATAGACAAGAGGAGGGGATCGATTATGATGAAGTGTTTGCACCAGTGGCAAGAGTTGAGGCTATAAGGATTTTCTTAGCTTATGCATCCTATATGGGTTTTATGGTCTATCAAATGGATGTTAAAGGAGCCTTCTTGTATGGTGAAATTGAAGAGGAGGTGTATGTCACTCAACCTAAAGGATTTGAAGATCCAGATCATCCTAACTATGTGTATAAGGTAGTCAAAGCTCTCTATGGACTACATCAGGCACCCAGAGCCTGGTATGCTAGGCTTTCTACATTTCTTCTGAAGCATGGGTACAGAAGAGGTGCAATTGATAAGACTCTTTTCCTAAAGAAGAATTCCACTGACATAATTCTTGTGCAAGTGTATGTGGATGACATTATTTTTGGATCCACAAAGGAAGCTTGGTGCAGGGAGTTTGAGGAGCTTATGAAGGGAGAGTTTCAGATGAGTGCCATGGGAGAGATGACTTTCTTTTTGGGTCTTCAAGTTCAGCAGAAACCTGATGGTATATTTATCAGTCAGGACAAATATGTGAGGGACATCTTGAAGAAGTTTGGTATGGAGGGTGTAAGGACGGCCACTACACCTTATGAAGCTCCAAAGACAAAGACCAACAATGAAGCTGATCCACCTGTGAATGTTCATCTGTACAGGTCTATGATTGGGTCTTTGATGTATTTAACAGCTTCCAGGCCTGATATTACTTTTGCTGTGAGTGTTTGTTCACGACATCAAGTTACTCCACTGACTTCCCATCTCAATGCTGTTAAGAAGATCTTTAAGTACCTCAAAGGCCAACCTCTTCTAGGTCTTTGGTACCCAAAGGAGTCTCCTTTTAAGTTGGAAGCATATAGTGATAGTGACTATGGTGGTGCTAATCTGGATAGGAGGTCCACCACTGGAGGTTGCCAATTCCTTGGAAAGAGATTGATTTCTTGGCAATGCAAGAAACAAACTATTGTGGCTACCTCATCTACTGAAGCAGAGTATGTTGCTGCTGCAAATTGCTGTGGACAAGTTCTTTGGATTCAAAATCAGTTGTTGGATTATGGGTACAATTTCATGAACACAACAATTTTTATTGATAATCAAAGTACCATATGCATTGTTAAAAATCCAGTTTTTCACAGTCGAACAAAACATATTGAAATCAGACACCACTTTATACGAGATGCATATGATAAAAATTTGATAAATGTGGTCAAAATACATACTGATGATAATGTGGCAGATTTGTTAACAAAGGCTTTTGATGGACCAAGGTTTCAACACCTTGTGGTCCATATCGGTATGCTTAACCCTTAACTGCAAAGTTTAAGGGGAGGCATAGGCCTCAGGGGAGGCATATGCCTCAGGGGAGGATTTGTGTATAACTTTGCATTTTGCTATGTAAATTTGTATATTTGGTTGATTTTAACTAACTCTAACCTGCTAATGTAATCTTAGTGTGTTTCTTTGTTGGTTTGTGTGTTTCTCTGTGTTTGTTTTGTTTTGCAGAGTGTCTGTTCTGTTCAGTTGAGATTTGGTCAGAAGTACTAGAGCATGTTCCTACTGAGTTCAAAGTGCTGAAGTGAGTCAATTGTTTCTTCTGAAGATAAAGTACTGAAGTTATATGATTCATACAAAAGAAGTACTGAAGCAAATTGATCATTCATTCATTCAAGAAACAGTTTACAGCTTACAACTTACAGAGTACTAGCACCATCAAATGCATCTACATGATCTACTAATCCTAATCTATTACATATCATCCGTTCCAACATCTAACAGGCTATTGGATATGCATGATCGCTCACATCTTTCACACTAAATGCTGGCTACGCTTTTGTGATGTGCATAACCAACCCTAACAAGATGCTAAGGATCAAAATGGAGAGGATGGATTGATGCAAACGATGATGATGACAATGACCACAAATGATGATGGAGAAAAACAAATGTGTCCTTTGTGCTTCATCTATGTATTTAAACCAAAATGAAATCCATCTACTCTCTTTAAGTTCTTCCCTTATACGATATGTGATGATGCACCAAAACCTGATGCAGAAAGACCAAGAACCACCTCTCTATCTTCTGGAAGTGGTGGATTTTTGGCTCGTGGCCTTCGTTGAGGCCGAGGTGCTGGGGGTTGGGAGTAAGATGCTCTCTCCTTATAGGAGTCATCAGAATCATTAGCAGATACACTTGGATTATCTACACTTTCATCTTCAAATGAAGGGAGAAAGGGTGATTTCTTTGATTGTGGATATGGTTTTGGAAAGTAATGAAGCCATGGATTGGTATCTTCACTTGATGATGAGGATGATGATGAGGATGATGATGAGGATGATGTTGTGAGATCAATGATCTCAGGTTTGGTACTCATGGTTATTATGGCTAATTTTGAAGTATTGTTGGAATTAGGGTTTGAATGATAATTGGGGATTTTTGATGAAGAAGTATGTGTGCTTTGGGATTGTTTTATAGACGGCTTCAAGTGGTAAGAGATTTAATGCGTGTGGGTGAAACAGTAAAAAGATATTTACTGAAGCTTCTTGAATAAGTAATCTGTTTCTGCTGATTGTTCTACTTCAGCAGAATGGTTTCTGTTTCCACCGAAGTTAAAAGTGAATATGAGTAAAAGTAGAAATCCACGTCATCATTGGTCAACTTTGACCAAAATTGGGAAAATTTCTATTTATTCTCTACCGGCATATATTCGTTCCATATTAAGTGATTTGATTATTACTCTCATTCAAAACACTTCCTTTTGTGCAAATCATAACCCTAATCTTCAAAATCTCTCATGGCGCTTCAATTTAAACATGATCATAATAAGGTTGCTTTTCTCGGAACTGCTCGGGGAGATGAGTTGTATAGGCCGATGATTTCGTTCTTACAAAGATCAAAGATTCAGTATGCATTAACGCATTCTCCAAATGCTATATATGAATCCTTGGTTACTCAATTTTGGGTGACGGCTGAAAGAAGAAGTGATACTGAGATAGTTGCAAGTGTTGATGGAAGAGAGTATGTGGTGACAGAGGAACTGATCAGAAGACAACTTCGCTTGGATGATGAGAATGGGGTTTATCATTCTGATTCTACGATGGTACTTGAAGGGCTTAGGGCGATTGGATATCAAAGTACGAGGACAGATATGTGGTTAAAAAATAAGCTTTGTCCTATGTGGAGGTTCTTGGTTCATACGTTGCTCCAGTGTTTAAGCAATAAGTCTGGAGGTTGGGATCAGTTTTCAACCCAAATGGGATGTGGTATTGTTTGTTTATCTAAGGGTTTGACTTATAATTTTTCTAAGTTTATTTTTGATAATATGGTTGAAAATATAACTAGGAAAAAGGGTAAGTTTTTGATGTACCCTCGGTTCTTACAGATGATATTGAATGTTTCTACGCAAACTCAAGCTTTTCATCCCATTAGTGTTTTGACCTCTAAGTTATTTGCAACGATGAGAACTAAGTTTGAGGGGACACATTTTCCTTTGTTAGATGCTATGTTGCCTCAGGATAATGAGCCTACTGATGAGGTTAATGTTGTTTTACCTTCTTCCAATACTACTGATGGAAATCTTTCAGTTGATGTTGATGAGGGTCCTTCTGCTGTTAATGAGGCATCCATACCTTCACCTAGACCATGTCCTAGTCAAGCACCTACACAAGTTCACATTGATGAGGTTCAGGTTCATATTGATGAAGTTCAGGATCACATTGATGAAGTTCAGGATCACATTGATGAAGTTGAGGTTGATATTGATAGATTGCCTACACCAAGTCCTATTAGGAATCCATTTGGTGAAGGATGTTCTAATGTTGATCAGGTTAATGTTACTCCTGAACGGTCTAATGAAGTTCCAATTCCAACTGAGCAATCAGTTGATACAGATGAGGATCCTATTACACTTACCTCATTATATGCTCTGATGAACAAGCTTACAGGTGAGGTGACTGGTCTTAAGAAAGAACTTGCAGAAACCAAGTTTATTCTTGGTAATAAGATTGTGGAATTGGAGACTAAAATTGAGAACTTGGAGGAATTGCTAAGTCAGAGGGGTAAAAAGAGAAGTTTGGTTTCTTCTGAGGAGGAGGACGAAGAGAATCTTCATGCATCCCTTGGAATATTGGCTGATGCAGCACTTACATCTGATGTTTCTTCTCCTATTGCTAAATCTTCAAGGAGCAAGGAGCCTATTATATATGCTAGCAAAAGAAGAAGACAATATTTGAATAAGGTATCTGTTGACACTTCAAAGGAGCCACATATGGTTGATACATCTGCTGCTGTTCTAGTTGAGGAGGTTGCTTCTGATCATGGTCAAACTTCGTCTATACCAGAACAATCAAATGTTTCGCCTTCAGCAGATGATGAAGAGGTTTTTCTTGCTGGGAGAATGTATAAGTTGAATTCTTCTTCTGAAGTTTTCTCTACACCTGTTGAGGAATTGTCTCAACCTGTTTCCTCTGATGTGGGTTTGATTGTTTCTTCTGAAGCTCACATTGGTTGTGCTGATATTGGTTCTACTGAGACATCTTCTGACAAAGAACAGGATCATGTGATTGATGATATACTTAATTCAGGTATAGTGACTGAAGAAGAAAATCAAGCTCAGGCTCGAATGTTCGCTAATTATGAGAATATGCAGAAGAGTCGTGTTGTGGCTAAATTTCTTCAAGATCAGTATGATTCTAATCTGTCTCCTGAAAGGCAATTAGAGCTTGATGCATTATTTCCTAAGATAACTGATGATCAATGGGATGCTTATACTACTCAAGGTGCATCTGATCCAAATCTTGCAAAACTTATATTAGGAGCATCTTTTGATGATGATAATTTTGTGGATAAAATGGTGGCACTTGGTAATCAAAGGAAGCAAGAATCTGCTGCAAAGAGAAGAGCTCTAATTGATCAAAGAAATAAAGCCAAAAGAGAAAAACCTATGACTGTTGCTCAGAAGAGGAATTATGTGAGGAGAGTTGTGAAGAATTCTGCTATGTATAATTCTGGTATGTCAATGAAGCAAATCTATGCTTTATCTGATGATGCTTTGATTAGACAGTATAATATGGTTATGAAGTTTTCTTCTTCTGGTTCTACTTCTTCTTCTCAATTGGAAAACATTGCTTCAATGTCTGATGTTCCTACAGCCAAGAGACAGAAAACAGTTGAAATTGTGGATAATTTTGATACTGTTTTGCCTTTGGTGATCTCTCCAGTTGTTACCTCTGACACAACTTCTGTAGCTACTCTTTCTTCTGATGTGGTTGTTGCTGCTGAATCCTCTTTGGTTTCTTCTGAAATGTTGTCCAGTGTGGAGTTAAGTGATTCTCTGATTCAGGGAAATGATCTACAGCTTGATACTGATAACATTATTGGTACGGGGCAGCAGAGCTTGGTTACACGGAGTTCTGACAGATTGGCTAGGAAACATTCTTCAAGGAATACTGCTTTAGATCTCAAGGCTGATGAATCTACCTTTATTGAAGTTGGATCTGTTGAAGTTTTTCCTGAAGGAACTCATGTGGTATTGGTCAATTGGAAAGCTGGAAAGCTGAATACTGTTTATAGGCTGGATAATACTGTTCTTGAGTTCAATTTCTTGAAGGACATTCTTCATTTGGTGACTAGACATGATTTGAAGATGCTGTATGATCATGTCATTCAGTATTATAAGTCTCATTCAGCAACAGGTTCTGGTTTATATTTGTTGGGTGATCTTCAGGTTATGTTTGATTCTCATTCTCCAAATGGTAAAGGGTATTCTATTTGGAAGAATTCTCATAAGTGGGAGATTGAGAGTTGGAGATTTTATCCTTTGCCTTGTGTTCATGTGGTTCAGACCACATGTGGAATGATTTTGTGTATGCTATCAGATAAGCTTTATCCTTTATCAGATACTTTTATGGAACGGTTGCTGAGACAGAAGTTAGAAGTGCCTCCTAATCCTGTTGGCAATGATGAACTTCATGCTTCTCAATGTGTTGGTTTGATTAAACATCAGCTTCTATCACATAAAGGTTCATCTTGATTGTACTATTTTGTAATATTTGTTTTCTTTATTTATTTCTTAGTTATAAAAAAAAAAAAAATGTTTTTGGTTTTATCTAACTTTTCTTGCAGATTTGTTGTATACTTTTCTTGGTTATTGACTCACCAGATATACTTTGTGTATGTCAAAGAGTTGGCTAGTCCAAAGGGTACAGCTTTGGTAAAGACACATCAAATCTGTTGATAGCTGTAATGGTTTGCTAAAAATCATAGGGTATGCAACCACCCATGCTTCATTGTTGAGTGTTGTATGGTTTTCAATTCACCATGGTTTATTCCTTTTTGGAATCCAAGAATTGGCTAGCCCACATGTATATGGCTTGTGGTAAAGGAAGTGGCATTCCATATTTGGTTCTCAATTCACCAATTCTAAGAATTGACTAGTCCTGAGCAAACTACTACAGGTAAAGACATTTCAAATCCGTTTATATGGTTGCTGGTTTGCCAATAAATCAGATGGTTATCAGTGTACCATAGTTTACGAACTTAAACATATGGCTACTCCAGTAGTAATAGCTATTGGTAAAGAGACATCAAATCCATTATTTTCAATGATTCACCTCTCACAGGAGTTAACACACCTGGATGTGATGAGAATAGTATGCAACTAATTTGTTTTGATGTATCTCTTGTCATTTGTTGCTGCAAAGATATGGTGTTGTCAGAGTTTCTACATCATCGAGATGTTCTTCTTTAGATTCTTTGCTGTTGCTGTTGTTCGTGCCCAATCCTCTGGTGCTGTAAGATCTATCAAGAAACTGGAACTTAACCAAGTCAAATTCCAGTTTAGGGGAGGATTGTTGGGAATTATGTGAAGTTTGGATTATGCTGATATTACTGCTGAAGTCTTTCTACTGAAGAAGAGTGGATTCTGCCGAAGACATAATCTACTGAAGGATAATAGTTATTAATTTGTTTCTGCGGAAGTGTTTATTCCGTGTTTAGTTTATTTAGTGTGGATATACATGAGCTTTATTAGGAAGTGATTGTGTATATCTTATTTAGTTTTATGATTATATGTTTCTTGGAAAACGGTTTAGCGATATTGTTTAGGGTTCCTTGTCTATAAAAGGAACACATTAGAAAGAGTTATGTACCGATTGAAAAACTCAGTTTTAGTTAATATAAAGATCCATAGAGGATCACGAAGTTCTTAGTTGTTTGTTACTTGTGTTTATATTCCGCTGATAAATATAAGTAGTAGGGATTGTCTTTTATTGTGCTTGTGATTACATAGGCATATATAACGATCCACGAGCTCAAGATCTATCAAGGTCTGTTTGTTTCAACACCAATTTAAATCATAAATTCTCCCCCGATCACAATTTTCAAATTATTTTGATATTTGTGATCTCTGTAGATTTAAATTGATTTTGAAAGCTTTTGATGAGAATTGTGACTTGCTTTTGAAAACATTTAACCGATAAGGATCAAATCTGAGACTTTAAACTCCAAAGATTAAACATGCTTGAATATCTTTTGAAAACATGAAATAAACCTTGGTCTTAACCAATTGTATGACAAATAACCTTTTGATTTAAATGAAATCATTCCCCCCCTCAATCAATGACATAAGTTGTTGATTGAGAGATAGAGA
Source organism: Chrysanthemum seticuspe (assembly GCA_019973895.1). Classification (NCBI taxonomy): domain Eukaryota; kingdom Viridiplantae; phylum Streptophyta; class Magnoliopsida; order Asterales; family Asteraceae; genus Chrysanthemum; species Chrysanthemum seticuspe. The sequence continues at coordinate 34,194,855 of BPTQ01000002.1, read as the reverse complement.
TTTTGACAAATGTCAAGTCCAGATGATTTTCAAAAATTGAGTCTGAGTTATTTTATTAGTTTTCATTTAGATAACAAATATTTTTCAGAAGAATTTCTAGAAGGAAAAATATTTGTGAAGGAAACATTTGTCTTTTTAGTGGCAAATATTTGTTTTTAGAATCAGAGCATGAGATTTGAAAAATGAGATAACGCATGGCTCTGTTCTTTCTTTTAAAACCGGGCTATGGACTGAAATGACTATAAACCATTGTTTTTCTTTCTCTCAATTTTTTAAAAATGATTTATGTACATTCGAACAGCATCAAAAGACCCGTGTCACTCTTTGAATTACAGCACAAAGACCGTAGATGAAATCGAATAAAGAAAAACAAGACAAAATGACAATACTTTTTGAAAATTTTCAAGATTTTCAAAATTTTATGGATTTTTGAAAGTTTTATATTTTTCTATTTGCTTTTTGTTGGTTTTGTAATTTTGTATTTTGCTTTTTAAATAACTATTTACAAGAGATGGATGAAGAAAAACCTTTTACTCCTTCTCTTCCTCTTGAAGACATTTAAGTGTTTCCAGTTGTAGACTCTTTAGACCAAGTCGTGGGAGGATAAACTCAAAACGTTCTCTAGGAAGAGCTTTGGTGAAGATGTCTGCTAATTGGTATTCAGTCCTCACAAAATAAAGTTCCACCACACCGTTCTCACTTGTTCCCTGATGAAATGATGTCGAATGTCGATATGCTTTGTCCTTGAGTGTTGAACATTGTTGCATGAGAGAGCAATGGCACTTTTGTTATCACAATACAGAGGAATTTTGTTGAATTCAAAGCCATAGTCAGATAATTGGGATCTCATCCATAGGATTTGAGCATAATAAGATGACATGGCTATATATTCAGCCTCTGTAGAGGATATAGATGTACTCATTTGTTTCTTTGAAGACCAGCTCACAAGCTTATCACCCAAAAACTGAGCACCTCCTGACGTGCTTCGACATGTATCTTGACATCCTGCATGGTCAGCATCTGCATAGGCTGTTAGTGACATACCGGTGTCCTTCGGGTACTAAAGTCCCATATTGATCGTTCCTTGGAGATACCGAAAGACCCATTTAACCGCTTCAAGGTGCTTTTTGGTAGGCTTATCCTGGTATCTAGCACACATGCATACAGCGAACAGAATATCAGATCTACTAGCTGTGAGGTACATCAGGGATCCAATCATACTACGATATTTCGTTTGATCTACCATGATCCCTGAGTGGTCCTCATCCAGTTTAGTACGCTCTATCATGGGAGTGTCAACAGGGTCACAAGAATCAAATCCAAATTTCTTTAAAATCTCCTTTGCATATTTAGATTGATTGATAAAAATGCCTCCGGGACTTTGTGAAATTTGTAATCCCAAGAAAAATGACATTTGTCCCATCATTGACATTTGAAATTTTGAGCCCATTTCATTAGAAAAACGATCACATTCCATTGTGTCGGTCGAGGCAAAAATAATATCATCAACATAGATTTGAACATGGATTAAATGTTTGCCTGACTTTCTGGTGAACAATGTCGGATCTACTGCTCCTTTGTTGAATCCAGTAGATAGAAGAAACTTTGACAGCGTATCATACCATGCCCTTGGAGCTTGCTTCAAACCGTAAAGAGCCTTCTTCAAGCGATAGACATGAGCAGGATGCTCTGGATTCACAAAACCTTCAGGATGGCTGACGTAAACCACCTCTTTCAGATCTCCATTAAGAAATGCGGTTTTCACATCCATCTGATAAACTACCATATTCTTGCTAGCAGCATTAGCCAAGAAGATTCTGATAGCCTCGATACGTGCAACAGGAGCAAAAGATTCCTCAAAGTCTATACCCTCCTCTTGACGGTATCCTTTTGCAACTAATCGAGCCTTGTTCTTTAACACATCACCATGCTCATCAAGTTTTACTTTGAAGATCCACTTTAGAGCAATGATCATAGCACAGTCAGGAGCAGGTACTAATTCCCATACATCTAGTCGATCAAACTCATGAATTTCTTCTTGCATGGCATTGAACCAGCTGTCTTCATTCATGGCAGTTTTAACGTCTTTTGGTTCAATCTTAGAGAGTACGGAGTTGAAGAAGCACCATAAGGCATCAGTTGCAAGTTGTTTTCGTGTGGATATTGGACGAGAGGGGTTTCTAATGATGTTGTCCAATGAATGGTCATGTGTCCATTTTCTAAGGTGTTCATGTGGTTGTTGTTGAGGAACTGAAGTAGCAGAGTTGATTTCTCCTGATGAAGATGGTTCTGATGGTGATTCAGGAGCAAATATGTTCTCAAATGGAGCAACTTCAGGAGTAGCAAAGGGGTTATCTCCATCATAGGTGCCAGAAGCAATTCCATGATGTAAACTCGATGATTGGTGATTTGATGATTAGACAGAGTGATCAGCAGCAGGCGCTTCTTGACTCAATGACATAGAAACTGAAGGGTTATCCACGTTGACAGGGATAGGTGCAGCCTCTGTTGATGGATTTGACAGATCATTAGCAATTGGCTCATAGTGTTCATCAAACATTGGATCAAACAATTTCTTCAAATCATCTTCTGAAGGAGGTACATAAGGAGTTGCTGGTGAGAGATTTCGTACAAGAGAAGAACTAATGGGACTACTTGATGAAGGTTGTGATATGGGTCCAGAACTTGATTGTCCTGGAGCCATTTGCCCGGACAGCTCATCGAACGTGACGTGAATAGTTTCCATGATATCTCGAGTTCTTTTGTTGTAGATTTGGTAACCCTTCTTGTTTGATGCATAACCAACAAAAACTCCAATGTCTGCCTTAGCTCTTAATTTACCTAAATCTTGACCGTCATTTGTTGGGTAGCACAAAGCACCAAACACACGAAGGTAGGAGAGACCAGGTTTTCGTTTATGGACAAGTTCGTATGGAGTTTTTCCATGAGAGGTGTGTATAAGGGAACGATTTTGGGTGTAGCAAGCAGTGGCAATGGCTTCAGCCCAAAGAAACATTGGAACCTTTGAATAAATTAGCATTGTTCTTGCGGCTTCCACAAGAGTTCGATTTCGTCTTTCAACTACACCGTTCTGTTGAGGAGTTCGTGGAACACTTCTTTGATGACTGATTCCAACACTTTCATAAAATTGACTTAAGTCTTTGTTAACAAACTCTGTGCCATTGTCTGTTCGAACAATTCTAACAGTATTGTTGAGTCGAACCTGAAGTTGCTTGATAAGTTTTATGATGACATCTGGAGTTTCATCCTTTGTCCTCAAAAACTTTACCCAAGTAAATCGAGAGTAGATATCAACAACGACTAAAATATATTTCTTCCCATTTATCGTTTGCACTCTCATTGGTCCGCACAAATCCATATGAAGGGTATAAAGAGCTTCCATTACTGAGTTTATGGGTTTGGGTTTGTGGGCATATTTCTTGCTTTTTCCCAATTGGCATGCTGAACAAAGATGATCTTTTTCATACTTTAATCTGGGTAAGCCTCTTACAAGATCCTTTCTGGAAAGATTATTGATGGTGCCGAAGTTCAAGTGATTGAGACGACGATGCCATAACCATGACTTTGATTTCGAAGCCTTTGACAACAAGCAGATTGGAGAAGACTTCATCATGTCTTCGATAGAGATGGTGTATAGATTTGACCCACGAGTTCCTCTTAACAATTCCACACCATCAAGTCTCTCTAATGAAACAAGTATGTTTTCTAAAGGCCACTTCTAGATCGGAATCACAGAATTGACCAACAGAGAACAAGTTATGACCAAGACCTTCAACATAATATACCCTGGAGATTACACTTTCACCAACAACATAGTCTCCATAACCCATAATTGCACCAAAATGGTCGTTCCCGAATCTAACAGTCCCGATGAATTTACTCACGAAGTTCATGAGCCGCGAGCGATCTCCAGTCATATGCTTGGAACAGCCTGAGTCCAGGTACCACAGAACGATTTGAACGATCTGCAGTTGAACACAGACAAGAATGGATAACTGGATAATTGGGATCCCCATGCAAGAATGGATTCCATTTGGTTAGTAACAGTGATTGGAACACCCACATCAAAAGTAGAAACAATGGAATCATCAGGAATAGATGCAGTGCTAGTGTCCGTATTTGACCTATTCAAAGTATGTTCACTTCTTAAAGGAATAGTTCTACCAGTAGGCATCCATTTTCTAATGGGCATTGACTTAGCAAATTTAGGGCAAAACTTATTAAGATTAAACTTACGGCCAGTAGGTATCCATTGATAACCTACGTTACTAAAGTTTCTTCCTGTGGGTTTCCAATGTTTTCTAACTTTCTTTCGCCTTTGCCTTTTAGCTTTCTTAGCTTGATTTTTGACATTAACAATTTTAACTGGGCATTTAACAGCATTAATCAAATCTGTTAGGTCACCATATTAGTAACACAAGCATCAATAGAAGAAATAAGATAAGAGAGACCAAATGAACACAAAACCAATACACATGATATGCTAGTAAAGAAAAGTTATGCGTAGGTGAATTAGTAAAGTGAACAACCAACCCTCAAGTGAGGGTATTACAAGACTATTTATAGGAGGGAACTAGGGCAACACTCTAAGTTCCCATCCTTTTACTTATTGGGCTTGGCCTAGGCTTATGGGCCTTCTACATAAGCCTAAGCTTAACAACAAACATAAAGGCCATATTAAGCTAACTATTACATATGAATCACTAACACTTGAAATATAGTTTAGGAGTGATTCCAACAATCTCCCCCTAAGTGTTGGTGATGAATGAAAGAGTGATAAACGTTGAAGGTGCTGATGTAATAGTAGCTTTGACGTCTTCTGACATTCTTCTTTCTTGTGAGAAGAAGTGTCTTGATTCGAACAATCTTCCCAGTGTAGAGAAATTGTTTCCTTTGAAGTATTCAGCTTTGACGTCATCATATTCTTTGTTCTTTGATCTTTGTTCTTTGTGATGGTAGTGATAGTATGTTGTTGTTGTCTGCATCAGGTCTGCTTCGTTGTTCCAGTGTCTCCACGTCTTTCTTTAACATGCTCACACGCTCTTTGACGTTGGATTTCAGTACTGATGAAGTTCTCTTAGTCTTTAAACTTTGTAGATTCTTTGACTTGACGAAGAATCATTCTGACTTTGTGTTGCCTTTTGAGAGAACTTCCATTAGTGATGTTGTTGGTATGAGCATGTGAAGAATCTACACGATCAGTCCGTTCCAGAGCTTCCATAAGTAGAAAACATAAGAAAGGTTAGTAATAAGCGGATTCCGGCACTTACAAGTTTGAACTTCGAGAGTGTTAACAGCATAGTGTGAAAACACAACTCTAATTCTCACAAAGGCCGTTCCTGAACTGGAGTCCCACAAGTGAGATAACGCGATGTACCGAAGTACACCTACAGTTCAGATGAGTCGCTGAGGTACACCGAAGCATCACCTCATGACTGTAGACCGTTTGAGACCACTAAGCGTAATCTACGGGGAGTTACCGAAGCGACCTGCTGTCAGGGCTGTTTGATGTTGACCCTGGCAGGAGTTTCCATTCAATCACTGAGAATCACAGATGTGAACCTCTCATAAATGTTCTTGACAGATTGCTAAGATCTGTGAAGGACTCGATAACGTATCACTTGCGTCCTTATTGTTGAACTACAAGTGATGAAATGTCAAGTGTACCTAAGAGATCTTTTGATGAATCTCGTGGCTCTAGACTCAATAGTGCATTTTGGTTTTCCTGAGCGGAGACTAGGGAGATGGTCTCCTTCTTCAATACCAGCGATCTCTAAGAGAAAGCTGATAGTTTACGTAGGGTTCCCTGTGAGAATGAAACAAGCTTCTTTTGGGAGAAACTTGAGTGGCTAAGAAGGTTTAGTGCATGCGTCACTGGGTCCATGATGACTTTTAATCTTCAATACCGGTGTCATCTAGTGACAACCAGTAGCATATGAATTGAACCCGGTGTCTGCCCTAAGTTGAATAATTTGGAGGGCTATTTCTTTTCACCCTTTTCATTGCATTTCTTTTTAATTCTTCAACTCCTTCTTTCTCCGATTCTCATTTTCTCTTTGTAATCATACCTAAGGACTTCTAAATCTTAACTATTTGTGATGTCCTTGGGTAGATCCCTCCGGCTCTGGCGGATCATAGGACGGTTATTCCTAACCTTAGTCACCTTATAACTCCATGACTAACCTATGTTGCCATAAACCAATTTTCATGAAAATCTCTCACAACGGTTATGATTGAAAACATTTTGAAACACTGTAAGAGTTTGATCTTTTGTAAAGATACTCCCCCTCCATACGTGCTTAAGTGTTTTGACAGAAATCTGCACGGTGAGAGTGGAGCGCGCACTTTTGAATTGATCGACTCAAGATAGATAATTCCTTGCGAGACACGATTACGTTGCATAGCTAAAGAGGTACATTGTCAGCTTTTAGGTGACAACTAACTCTAATAACTACCTTGAAGATGTGGACAACCCCGAAAGGTTGTCAAACCCGTCAAAGTTCATGTCTTATCAAGAGCTTCTCGAATAGGTACAATTTACTTGGATAAGTCTTGAAGGACAAATCTTTTCAATGTATGACTGTTCAGATCCCGTCAATTCATGGGTTGAAGTCTTTTCACACAAAGATTCAATAGCAATTCACATCATATTTCTTATCACATATTTTTCCCCCCCTCAAAAATGGCGTATAAAATGTTATTTTTGATGAAATTTTGATATAGAATATGACCATTCTGAGTTTTGTGGGAAGATTACCACAAGGAACAAGTTTGTGAACAAAGTTTTTAATCAAATACTCCCCCTCAACAAGTGATGTAAACTGTTGAGGTTTTGAAAATCATAAGGGGAAGTACTTGTTCATTTGAGCAAAACCTTTGAAAAATGAAAGGTTTGATAAGTTTTACTCAAAAGTAAGAAGCTTTCGCTCCTTTTATAGGATTGTAGCACTGAAGCGTACCACATGTTCCTTTAACTACAAGAACGGGTTGTACACTGTTATGTGTGCACAAGCCATATTCATTATATAATCACACATCCAAATCAATAATGAAAATGAAACAGTTTAAGGGGTAATAGGTAGTCCATCAATCTTTCCAGGAATGCGAACAGGACGTTGATAGCCTGTGAGAATAATCCTGGGACGACCACCTACAAAGCTCTCCAGAGTTCTGAAATGGTCCCTTCTGTACAACCTTTCATCGATCCGAGTGATGATCCTCTTAACATCCCGTCTTTCCTGAGAGTTCCATCGCTTTAGAGATCCAATGCGTTCATGTATCGCCTTCAACCTATAAGCTAAGCCGTCCCTGACCTTCTTCAGTGTGTGATCCCCAAACTTATGAAGACCTCTACACGCCATCAAGCAGTTGCGTTGTAGTTTACTACGGTAAACTACTCCGAAGGGTTTGCTGATGAGAGTGTATTGAGGAAGATGGTTGATGTCAGGAAGTTCTAGCTGAGGTCTGGTGAAGTTGACACGTGTCTGATACGACTCAACAGCAAGTTGCAAATCTTCTACACGTTCCTGGATCACTATGCTTCTGATGAAGATGAGCAATGACTTGATGTATTCACGTTGAATTTCAGTCGATAATTGTCTCATTCTTCCCTGTACCTTGGCAAGATACAGATCTTCAATGTCGTTGAGAGACAAATTCTAAAAGTCCGCTTCACAGAATGCATAGTCCCTTTCGTCTTGTCTTTTGACCACTATATTCTTGAGGAAGGTGTAATCCCATTTAGACGAAAGAGCTACATGCTTAACAGCAACGATCCCTTTTGTACTGTACACTTCATGTTGAGACTTTCAAACCTGGCAGCTTTTGCAGTAGATTCGTCGGCGTTCCGGCCAATGGTGAATCCCGTACATTGCATCAATGTCATACTCTTCCACGCTGTTAGAAAACATGTGGGTAGCCTTTTCTTCGATGGCTATGCAGTTGGAGTATATGGCTGCCGGGAACGGAAGTGTAAGTGATGTAGCGTATTTCTTTGAACCATCGCTACCGTGTAGAAGAAATTCCAAATCATTGTTGAAGAAGTAGCGGAATGGAATCTTAGGTTGATCTGGTTGGCCAATCGTTGGTAGAGGTTTAGACCAGTCGGTGTAGTATGGAGCGTTGTCTCTTCTGGTGAAGTTAATGTTTGCTTCAGGGTTGAGCCAATCAATGTTGTTAGACATGGCTCGTGCTATGTTTTCAAGGTGATATTCAACTTCAATAGCACTTTCTGAGCTGTCTTTGAGTAGTTGAAAGGCTTCATTCTTGATTCGTTTCAAATCTGATTTCGTCATCTTCTTCACTCGGAATTTTTCTTGCAGAAACTTAGCATGCTCCAACGTGCGACCTTCTACCATATCTTGGTCATCAGTTAAGGGGGTGTAGCATCAACAAGTGTGGAAAATCATTCGTATTCAGTGTCATCGTCGTCTAGCCATGAGACGACATCAGCCTTAGTCGTCTTTTTCTTCTTTTTCTTGGGCCTAGAGGAGGATGCTGGTTTCTTTTGTTAATACAAATAAGCCGTAAAAATGTTTATTTATATTTATGATATTCTAATGTTTTGTCGATAACAAAAGTAAAATCATCTTAACGAAACAAATAAAATACGTAAATGGTTTGAACTAATAGTTTTCTAACACACTTACGTTTTCACATAAAACACTAAAACAAGTATAAGTGATTTTATGCTTTAGATATACATATGTACAACAACTAGTGTTTACATATTGAGTTAACACATAAAACACTAAAACAAGTAAAAGTGATTTTATGCTTTAGATATACATATGTACAACAACTAATGTTTACATATTGGGTTAACATATACTTAACTAAGTATACTAAAATGGATAAAAACATGTAAATACTAAAATGGGTAAAAACATGTAAATACTAAAATGGGTAAATACTAGCAAATGGTTTTAATCCATAACCCATGGTTTTATACATATCACTTAACCAAGTTCATTGTATCTAGGAAGAAAACCATGGACCAACCCATAACCCATGACCCATGACCCATAACCAAAAATACCCATGGGCAAAGAGGAGCGGACCACGGATCCCTAGCTTTGTGCTAGCCGGATCCCAAGTGGAAGGGATCCGTGGGATCCGGGGAACAGTAGAGAATTTTCCCTATAAATAGTGAGCCATTTCTTCATTGTTGAACACACCTTTCTAACCCCTCTCCAACATACTTTCTCCCCTGAGTTAAATCTCACTAACCTTAGATCCAAGAGATCTATGTTTGTAGTTTTGTTTTTGTGTGATCTTTTAGGTTCCTCTTAAAGGCAAGATCACCACCTTTGAAGTCGAGCAAGCTCAAGTCCATAAGTTGCCATGCTTCCTCATCATCAAGGCTACTGAAGCTCTCTTGTTGATGATCCTTTTCTTTCTATAAAGAAGTGTAGTGTTGAAGACATTAGTGAAAGATGTCTCAAGTGTCAAGACGAACATATTAGTGAAGGGTATATATCGTCTATAGGATAAGCACTTGTGGTAGGTGCTTAGAAGTCAAGACCAAGAAGCATTAGTGAAAGGTGCTTAGAAGTTAAGACAAAGAAGCACTAGTGAAAGGTGCTTAAAAGAGAAGACACAAGACATTAGTGAAAGGTGTCTTGTAGATCTAGTCAAAGGCATTAGTGAAAGGTGCCTTAGATGTACATTCGATATGGTGTGTTTCGATGTACAAGATAGACTAGTATTAGATCCAAGGACATTGATGTCCTTGATGATGTTGTAAAGGAGTAGATCTCCTTTGGGATTAGTCGTTGGTGTAGTGTGGTAGTAGTTCCTCCATTGCAATGGAACTAGGTGCTTAGCCTAGTACCTAATAAAGGGTAGGCGACGTTGTGAAGGTGTAGTTCACCTAAGGTGTGAAAGAACTAGGTACTTAGCCTAGTACCTTATAAAGGGTAGGCGACGTTGTGAAGGTGTAGTTCACCTAAGGTGTGAAAGAACTAGGTACTTAGCCTAGTACCTTATAAAGGGTAGGCGACGTTGTGTAGGAGTGGTTCACCTTGGTGTGAAAGAACCCGGTGGTTAGCCTAGCACCGGAAAAAGGGTAGGCGACGTTGTGAAGGCTTCTCCGCCATAAGGAGATTGGTGTGTGTTTACGAACTCTCGAGTAGGTGACTCGGGGAGTGGAGTAGGGCAAGGAAGGTGTCCTTGTAGCCGAACCACTATAAATACTCGTGTTGTGGTTTTGTACTTCTTACCCTTATCTTTTCATTACTTACCTTTATATGCTTGTTTATCAACATCCAACACACACACCCAAATAGATTGACATAAGTCGATCTAAATAGTTTAAAAGGAAGTTTTAATTGGTAAAACTATTCAACCCCCCTTCTAGTTTTTCACAATTGGCATCAGAGCTTCGTTACCAAGTTTCTTGAAGTATATTGTACTTTAAAAACTTGATACGATCCATAGTTAATTGAAAACTACAAAGAAGGTTTTTAATAAAAAAAAACACCATGTTTTCTCAAAAACTATATGTTTGGATGTTGATTTGATAAACAACATTTTTTGTCTTTTCACTTAATTGCACTAATCTTCTTTGTGATGTTGATTAGTCAAAGCTCATACCCACCAAGCTTTAGGAGTTGCTTGGTAACAAGATTACCTTCCTTAAGAAGGTATCTTAAACGCAAAGGAGCGGGAATCGTCTAAGTGACATTTGTCATTTGTAATGACATTCCTAAGTGCATTTGAGGTATGACTTTCTACTTATATCTAAATGATATTAGTTTAGTATATAAGTGTTATTTGTTAGGCACTTATTTGAGTAGATTTTTGTGTTTACACATGATTTACATGTAGCTTCGTTAGGAAGCCTTTTTCTCACATACTTGTTATATTTCTCATCTATAGTCATAGTATATAGAGCTTATGTTTTATTTCTTTTAATCCTATAATAAAACAAAAACACGAATTTCAAAAATTCCTCCTTCCCCATAAATACTCCCACCGTCAACCCCTCTATCAAATCATCACTTTTTCAAATCTTCCAATTTCAAAAATTTCCTCTCATTCAAAAACTTCATCTTCCTCCTCATTCCTCCTCAATCGAAACCAAGAAGATCCGTCATCAACATGGTTTACATCGCACTGGTGCTCATCGCCCTAACACTCATCGCACTTGTGTTCCCTATGATGAAGTTCACATACGGAGACATTTACTTTGTGTTGTTAATCTATATTGGGGTTATATACCCAATCCTTTGTATCATCCTTAGTATTGAAATGCAATATTATTAATAATCTAGTTTATCTAGGTTATTATTGTTATAATGTGTTTATCATTTATTTTGTGTTATATGTCTTATATTGTTTTGTGATACATTAGAAGTCATGTATGCATGCTAAAAGAAAATGTAGGGTAAAACATATTTCGTGGTATAAAAACTGTAAAACCTATGTTTGTATCAAATCTATTTCTGTTACTACAGATCCACGGATCCCGGAAGTTATACTAGCCGGATCCCTTTTGTAAAGGAACCGTGGGATCCGTATTACTGGAAAACAGTTTTCATGCAAGATTAAAAACCACTATCTTTCTAAAAATAATAATCCACTAGAAAGTCAAAATATTGAGTAAGTTAAAGTATTAAATACCATTGTTAATAAAATCTAGTAAAAACGTTAGAGCGTCATCTTTCTTTTTACTCATCTTTTCTATAGGTTTCACTATGTCGCATGTATATGAGTTTGATTTTTCATTCTCTATCATCTATACTCCGAACATCTCTCTTGAGCCCAACACCCCTGGCAATCATGTCCGTGGGTTCAATAATCTCGAAACCCGTCGCTTCCATGAAGGACGTATTGTAGACACCTCTCTACAATTCGAAGAAGGTATCAATACCTCCTTCCGAGCCATTGGACTAGAATGTCTTCTCGAAATAAACGAGAAAATATGTCCAAGGTTTGTATTGGAATTCTTCCGTCAAGTCGAACTCGTTCGTAACGAGGATCGCTCTCTATCTATTTGGTTTTGGATCAAAAACCAAAAGTTTGCTTTGACTCTTGGGCATTTTGTTCACATCCTCCGAATTCCAAATCATGGACAATGTGCCTTCACCGAAGATTGGTCTCTTGATTCTTTCTTCAACTTTCGTGAAGAAAACAGCCCATATTGCTCTCACATACCTTCCCCGGAAGACTTGATTCGCATAATATGCAAACCTCATCACTCCAACCCCAACATTATCCATATACGGGATATTCAAGAAGAGTACAAGCCTCTTGCTCTCATCCTACGTGAAAATGTTTGGAGTCTTAGGGGAAATCGAGAAATCCTTCCCGCTTGTTGTGCTCACATGTTGTACTGTTTGCTAACACAACAACCATACAATCTCGCCTATTTCTTCGCAAGGTGAATTGCAAATCTTCAAAGCTCCAAGAACAAACTCATTCCATATGGAATGTTCTTGACGCGTCTCTATCATAATGTCATGCACTTTCATCCTCAATTTCAAAGTCCGTTGTACGTACTTGTGAACAAGATGATGGAACCGCTAAACATTTCCCTCATGAAGACGTTCTTCATTCCTGAATCCGCCAACACTCATCAACCATTTTATGATCCATCTAGCGAAAACACTCAAGGAACTTAGTAGTATTTCAAATAGGATCAATCTTCTTCTATTCGTGATTTATCAATGTAATCCTATTTCTTTCATGAAATAAAACATCTTACATTTGATGTCTTAGAACTCTTTTTAGACTATCCTTGAGATATAATGCATTGCCAAGATTATTGCATACCTTTAGTAAAGGTCCTGCTGAGCAGATGGGCGGATCCCAAAGATTGTGCTAGATGGATCCCTACACTTAGGGAACCGTAGGATCCGGCAAACAGAAAATGCAATTGCAAGCATTGTATTTCAAACATATCCTTAGAACACCTCACACTAAGCTAAACATAGTGTCTTAAGGCAAATTAAGTCCTTATCAAGATAGGTAGATCCTCTCTACTCACAATTCACTTAGATCATACTCAAGGATGTTTATTGATCTATCGTTTCGTTTTTTAATCCATCACTCTTCCACCCTTAAAACTCACACATCATATTTCATATGATTCCTCATATCTAAACGTTGGAAGTCTCTCAATTATGGTCATAATCATCCTTACCTCAAAATTGGTCAAAGTTGATCAAATTCTAGCTTTCTCATCTCAAAAGCCTTTAGGATATTTTCCAAATCACAATCCTAAGTCACAACCTGATCTCTAGGATCATTTAGCTTTAATTGACATCCTTGCTCATCCATTGGTACTCTTGAAAGTTCCAAAATCCTTCCATAAAAGACAATCATTAGCTACAACACTCATTGTCTTCAAAACACTTAAGCACCCCTTCATTTAAAACACTTAGGAGGACTGAAACACTCAAGATGATATAGGTCTAGGATCTTAGAAACATCTCTTCCACTCTTTCATAACTGCTGAACGCCGGATCCCTAGGATTAGCCTAGACGGATCCCTCTGAGAAGGGAACCGTGGGATCCGGATGACAGTTTAGGTCAAATCTTGCTAAAACAATCATTTCAACTCATCTTCCTAACTCAAACACTCCATCTCATCTTAAATGAGTTCCTAGAACAGCACAACCTCTGTAGTTGACTCTTGTGCATGTTAATCATCACATTCCAATGAATCTTAGTGGCTTAAGGCTTAAATGAACTTGCCAAATCTCTTAGTTTATAAACCACCTTGTTAGGACCTCCATAGTCATCACTCTCATCCTAACTTTCAGCCATTGCAACCTCTTAAAATCATCCCATCATGAGAAAAACCCCAAGTAGCAACTTATCCACCAAAGAACCACCCACGAAAAAGGCTCGTGTTGTACACGAAATCTCTTCAACCGAATCATCTCCGGTCAAGCCAACAAATGATAGGATCCTTCCTCATCCAATCAAACCAATTCCTAAAAGGATAGTACCCACAAAACTACCTATGCCAAACACCACCATACCTCCTAGGCCAAACAATATCATCTCCACTAAACCATCACCATTGGTTCCTAGAGCTATCTCTTTTACATCTCCATTATCATCACCACACCTCTATAATCTAGATGACTTGCCTCCTAGGCCGTCTCATCCGCTTCCGCCGACAACATTCTCCTCATTAGGAGGAATAATGGTTCAAAATCAAGGTGTTGAGTCAACACTTGCTCCGGCTTCCTTTTCGCCGTCTCCATCATATAATCCTATTTGGATTATGAGAAATCATCAAAGTCAACCACCCGAACATATGGAAGCTGACACATCTTTACCACCACCATCATTCTTGGTCGAATCATTCTCAAATGGACCTCCACCAATCCCTCCATCGTTTGAAGCACAAGCCGCTTCACTTGATTCCTTAAATCAAGCCTTTTCATTTCATCCACCACCACTACCTAGCCATGACAAAGATTGCTATCATTGTCAACATGTTGAAAGTTTGATACATGAAGTACGAGAAGACCAACGTTTCATGTTCTATCATCTCCTCAAACGTTTCGACGAGATTAAACCTAAACAAAACTTGAGCTAGAAGATTATAGTGGTGTCTTAGCTTCAAGCGTTAGTTGGTCTAGAAACTCCTAGTTATATATTTTCTTATTTTTCGAGTCATGTATATCATAACTCTTGTTTTATTAAATGAAATTACATGCTACTTGTTATTTTGTTGAGCATATGATTACTTTGTATTCATATCTCATTTATGTGATAACATTACTTGTGATATCACCTTTGCTGAAATTGATCAGCTAATACGGATCCCTCAGAATTGCCTAGACGGATCCCTACTAGGAGGGAACCGCGGGATCCGTGAGATAGGAAACTCTTTTCCTACTAACTTGAATCACATTTGCAGGAAATTGTGAATTATACTTGCTTTCTAACCTTTGTTTTGTAGTTATTCAATTCACACATGAAGACTTTGACATCCCAAAGCTAGGGGGAGCTTTATGTCAAAGCAATACATTGCAAATTACTTGCAATCTTAGATTTATATTTCATAATTTCCCATTGCAAAGTTGCAATCAACTAGGGGGAGCACACTCGTCTCTTAGACGAAATCCTTTGCAAACTTACTTGCAAACAAACTAGATTAGTATTACTTTCTTGACGCCCTTACTTGGGGATGGACTCGTCAAGGGGGAGCAAAAGACGAGATCCTTTCCCGTTACTTGCTCTTTATTTCTTATTTCTTTTCTACTTTTCACATGTTTTTCTTAAAAACAATGTGTTGCTTCTTTCAAGCTCTTTTTGTTTCGACAAAAAGGGGGAGAAGAAAGTAAAAACTACAAATTCAAACTTTTACGAATTTTAGCTTTTTTACTTAAAATAATTTTATGTTTTGTCATCAACAAAAAGGGGGAGATTGTTAATACAAATAAGCCGTAAAAACGTTTATTTATATTTTACGATCTTCTAATGTTTTGTCGATAACAAAAGTAAAATCATCTTAACGAAACAAATAAAATACGTAAATGGTTGAACTAATAGTTTTCTAACACACTTACATTTTCACATAAAACACTAAAACAAGTATAAGTGATTTTATGATTTAGATATACATATGTACAACAACTAGTGTTTACATATTGAGTTAACACATAAAACACTAAAACAAGTAAAAGTGATTTTATGCTTTAGATATACATATGTACAACAACTAATGTTTACATATTGGGTTAACATATACTTAACTAAGTATACTAAAATGGATAAAAACATGTAAATACTAAAATGGGTAAAAACATGTAAATACTAAAATGGGTAAATACTAGCAAATGGTTTTAATCCATAACCCATGGTTTTATACATACCACTTAACCAAGTTCATTGTATCTAGGAAGAAAACCATGGATTAACCCATAACCCATGACCCATGACCCATAACCAAAAATACCCATGGGCAAAGAGGAGCAGACCACGGATCCCTAGCTTTGTGCTAGCCGGATCCCAAGTGGAAGGGATCCATGGGATCCGGGGAACAGTAGACAATTTTCTCTATAAATAGTGAGCCATTTCTTCATTGTTGAACACACCTTTCTAACCCTTCTCCAAGATACTTTCTCCACTGAGTTAAATCTCACTAACCTTAGATCCAAGAGATCTATGTTTGTAGTTTTGTTTTTGTGTGATCTTTTAGGTTCCTCTTAAAGGTAATATCACCACCTTTGAAGTCGAGCAAGCTCAAGTCCATAAGTTGCCATGCTTCCCCATCATCAAGGCTACTGAAGCTCTCTTGTTGATGATCCTTTTCTTTCTATAAAGAAGTGTAGTGTTGAAGACATTAGTGAAAGATGTCTCAAGTGTCAAGACGAACATATTAGTGAAGGGTATCTATCATCTATAGGATAAGCACTTGTGGTAGGTGCTTAGAAGTCAAGACCAAGAAGCATTAGTGAAAGGTGCTTAGAAGTCAAGACAAAGAAGCACTAGTGAAAGGTGCTTAGAAGAGAAGACACAAGACATTAGTGAAAGGTGTCTTGTAGATCTAGTCAAAGGCATTAGTGAAAGGTGCCTTAGATGTACATTCGATATGGTGTGTTTTGATGTACAAGATAGACTAGTATTAGATCCAAGGACATTGATGTCCTTGATGATGTTGTAAAAGAGTAGATCTCCTTTGGGATTAGTCGTTGGTGTAGTGTGGTAGTAGTTCCTCCATTTCAATGGAACTAGGTACTTAGCCTAGTACCTAATAAAGGGTAGGCAACGTTGTGAAGGTGTAGTTTACCTAAGGTGTCACACCCCCAAATTACCTGTTTTGCAGCGGAATGGAATTCCTGGGGATTGACTGTCATAGCATCACAATCACAGTTATATTGAACGACCTAAAGTGTCGTTTGGAAAATACATCGTTTGATTTAATAAAATAATCAGAGTTTACAAAGTAGGTCCCAAATGAAAATCAATTTGTGCGGAAATAAGTTTGTTACAATACAAACGATGTTTTTAAGTAAGTAAAACCCAAGTGAGACGCGTCGTCATCACGACTCCATGATGTGTCCCAATGCGTGCCATGAAGTGAATGCCTTAGATACCTGAGATAAAAACATGCTAAAGTGTCAACACAAAGGTTGAGTGAGTTCATAGAGTTTGTTTTGAAATGTAAAGCCTTCCAAAATCGTTTATGTAGCAAAGGCATTGTAAATCCACTCAGTTCCAAGTCCCGCCCATACAAAACTTGCAACCTGTGTGTTCACAACCCATTGCCGGAATGTGTATAGTTTATGTTCCAAACATATGATGTCAAATGAATTCACAAATAGTGCATAACTTAATGTATCCCTAGATACTGAATATAACACATAATTCGTACGGTTTCAAATTGTTCCATGACCATTAGCTCAGGATTGTACCAAGACCATTAGTTCACTGATTGTACCAAGACCATCAGTCCAATGAATATACCAAGACCATCAGTCCAATGAATATACCAAGACCATCAGTCCAATGAATATACCAAGACCATCAGTCCAATGAATATAATATGAAAGTTCTAAGTATGGCAAAACTGTTACTACGCATGACTAAGCATTCAGTTCGGCTAAACATATAATTTGCAAATAGTCATGAATGTAATAAAAACAATTTGAGCATGTATCTCCCCCAAAACATTTATGAAAGCAAGTAAAAGCAGGGGCTATGAAAACTCACTTGATAAACTGAGGCGATGACAAAAGTGAGTACACCGAGATGTAGTGTGATACGTTAATCTTGACCTATTGTGAATGATATGATATGTCATGAGTTGCAATGTAATGTTATGCATGCATTCCATATGTTATTTATACCATTTACGGGTTTTTGAAAATATTACTCGTCGACGAAAAATACTCTTTTGACGTCTTGACCCTTCGAAAATGACTTTACATGTTTTTACGTCAAAATGTCATCCTATAATGGTTTTATAATGATTTTTGGTGAAATTACTACTTTTCGTCGCAAAACAATGTCGTCGGAAAAATCATGAATTTAACAAAAATGGCTCCGGAAAAACAGTCGTAAAACGGTGTACGTCGATCGTTAGAGAACGAACTCGACGGTTTTGGAAAGTTTGTATCGATATCTAAAAGTTTCAGTTCAGGAGTTTTCGTCCAAAAGGTTTCGATCATAAAGATATCAAGGGCTAAAGATGGTGGTTTTGGCTAATTGTATGCAGAAAATGAGTTTCGGCCAATGTTTGAACGTTCGTAATTAATTCACTATGACTCCGCTTGACAAACGGCTTTTTGTTTTGAAAAATATGGCCGGTGAACTTGATTTTACTAGAAGACACTTTGTTATAAAAAGTTTCACATCATGGTTAAAAACAGCCGCAAACATGGACGTTACAGCCAATGAAATACTTGAATCGTAAAAATAATATAATTTTCAGAAAATAATATTTACGGCAACTTTATGAAAACGGCCATATCTTTGTCGTTTTAAATCCGTTTTCTACGTAAAATATGTCCTTAGCTTCGTATCGAAGTAAACTAATATATTTTTGAGAAGTCGAAATAATTTGTGAAGCTTAAGGCTCAATTTTGACCCGAAATATGTAAAAACAACAAGCTGAGTTTTTCAGAAAATAATACTTTTCGTCGTCAAACTTTAAAAATCCATAACTTCTTCGTTATAAGTCCGTTTTATTCCGTTCAAACGGCCACGGATTCGTTTTAAAGTATATTTTCTAAAAATCAAGGCCAAAACTTTGTACCAACAGCAGGTTTTTCCAGAATTTCGGATTAAGGACAGAACGTAAAATATAGTTTACGAAAATAGTTTTTCTCGGACAAAACCTATTCTAATCCCTTCAAATCAACTCCAAAGCTAATCTAATCCTACCATACACCTTCTTAGGGTGTCATGGGTTCCTAATCACCATCAAGACCAAAGAATACCATGGGAGTAATTATAGGATGACCATATTGTATATATAACTTAAAAATCATGAAATAAATGGTATAAATCACATAACATGCATATAAGCTCCAAAAATGATAAGAAACATATGAAAATAACAAGGAAACATGAAAATGATAAGAATATGCTTACTAGTGAAAATGAAGAGGTGTAAGTAACAAGGATTAACTTAAATATCCTTGGTTTTTATTTCAAAACCATAAAAAGGATATAATCTAGGTTGTAAACACTTGAACTTTGAAAAATCTTGATCCCTTGTTTCTTTGATGTTGGAACCGGTTATGGAGAAGCAAGGAACAAGGAGAGGAAATTTTAACACTTGTAGAAATAATTGTGTGAATGGAATGAGATTGATAATTGAAGTAAGACTTTTATATAAGTGTAAAAACATAATCAATCCAAGGCCATTCCATCATTAATGGTCACCCCTCCCCAAGGGCCGGTTTTGGGGGACTTGGTTCCCAAAATATATATATATATTTTTTTTTAAATGTATTGTGTATAATTTGTAGCAATTTGTAATAAAAAGTGTAAGTAAAAGTGTAGGAAAATGTACAAGTAAAGGTAAATGGAAATTTTTGGTGCAAGTAAGTTTTTAATAAGTCAAAATAGATTGTATTGAGATAATAAAAATTGTAAAAATACTTTCCTTGTGCAAATTGAGTGATAAAATAATTATCGTACAATTTTTAAGAAAACGACGTAATAATTAAACTTTAACGATTAAAATACCAAATAAATTTGAAACACTAGGAAAACTAAAAATATAGTTTTTATAAACTAAATGCAAGTTTAAAAATACCTCGGGATCATTTTTGAAAATAATGGATTAAATATACAAAATAAAAACTCACGCGATAAAAATTATTAAACATAAAAATTACGCGTTGCAAGTGAAAATGAAATGTCGTGAATGTACCAATGAGATGCACATGATGTCAATGAATTGTAGACTAATCATAGTCCATATGAAATGTACGTGATGTCATGATCATGAATTCGCCGCTAAACCTCCAAGGTTACGCGAATTTGAAACAAGTAAACCAAGTTTACTAAAAATGTTGAAATAATGAGACATGAACGGTGTCGAGAAATGACCTGAAAGTACGGGTTGTCACATAAGGTGTGAAAGAACTAGGTACTTAGCCTAGTACCTTATAAAGGGTAGGCGACGTTGTGAATGTGTAGTTCACCTAAGGTGTGAAAGAACTAGGTACTTAGCCTAGTACCTTATAAAGGGTAGGCGACGTTGTGTAGGAGTGGTTCACCTTGGTGTGAAAGAACCCGGTGGTTAGCCTAGCACCGGAAAAAGGGTAGGTGACGTTGTGAAGGCTTCTCCGCCATAAAGAGATTGGTGTAGTGTTTACGAACTCTCGAGTAGGTGACTCAGGGAGTGGAGTAGGGCAAGGAAGGTGTCCTTGTAGCCGAACCACTATAAATACTCGTGTTGTGGTTTCGTGCTTCTTACCCTTATCTTTTCATTACTTACCTTTATATGCTTGTTTATCAACATCCAACACACACACCCAAATAGATTGACATAAGTCGATCTAAATAGTTTAAAAGGAAGTTTTAATTGGTAAAACTATTCAACCCCCTCTTCTAGTTTTCCACAATTGGCATCAGAGCTTCGTTACCAAGTTTCTTGAAGTATATTGTACTTTAAAAACTTGATACGATCCATAGTTAATTGAAAACTACAAAGAGGGTTTTTCATAAAAACAAACACCATGTTTTCTCAAAAACTATATGTTTGGATGTTGATTTGATAAACAACATTTTTTGTCTTTTCACTTAATTGCACTAATCTTCTTTGTGATGTTGATTAGTCAAATCTCATACCCACCAAGCTTTAGGAGTTGCTTGGTAACAAGATTACCTTCCTTAAGAAGGTATCTTAAACGCAAATGAGCGGGAATCGTCTAAGTGACATTTGTCATTTGTAAAGACATTCCTAAGTGCATTCGAGGTATGATTTTCTACTTATATCTAAATGATATTAGTTTAGTATATAAGTGTTATTTGTTAGGCACTTATTTGAGTAGATTTTTGTGTTTACACATGATTTACATGTAGCTTCGTTAGGAAGCCTTTTTCTCACATACTTGTTATATTTCTCGTCTATAGTCATAGTATATAGAGCTTATGTTTTATTTCTTTTAATCCTATAATAAAACAAAAACACGAATTTCAAAAATTCCTCCTTCCCCATAAATACTCCCACCGTCAACCCCTCTATCAAATCCTCACTTTTTCAAATCTTCCAATTTCAAAAATTTCCTCTCATTCAAAAACTTCATCTTCCTCCTCATTCCTCCTCAATCGAAACCAAGAAGATCCGTCATCAACATGGTTTACATCGCACTCGTGCTCATCGCCCTAACACTCATCGCACTTGTGTTCCCTATGATGAAGTTCACATACGGAGACATTTACTTTGTGTTGTTAATCTATATTGGGGTTATATACCCAATCCTTTGTATCATCCTTAGTATTGAAATGCAATATTATTAATAATCTAGTTTATCTAGGTTATTATTGTTATAATGTGTTTATCATTTCTTTTGTGTTATATGTCTTATATTGTTTCGTGATACATTAGAAGTCATGTATGCATGCTAAAAGAAAATGTAGGGTAAAACATATTTCGTGGTATAAAAACTGTAAAACCTATGTTTGTATCAAATCTGTTTCTGTTACTACAGATCCACGGATCTCGGAAGTTATACTAGCCGGATCCCTTTTGTAAAGGAACCGTGGGATCCGTATTACTGGAAAACAGTTTTCATGCAAGATTAAAAACCACTATCTTTCTAAAAATAATAACCCACTAGAAAGTCAAAACATTGAGTAAGTTAAAGTATTAAATACCATTGTTAATAAAATCTAGTAAAAACGTTACAGCATCATCTTTCTTTTTACTCATCTTTTCTATAGGTTTCACTATGTCGCATGTATATGAGTTTGATTTTTCATTCTCTAGCATCTATACTCCGAACATCTCTCTTGAGCCCAACACCCCTGGCAATCATGTCCGTGGGTTCAATAATCTCGAAACCCGTCGCTTCCATGAAGGACGTATTGTAGACACCTCTCTACAATTCGAAGAAGGTATCAATACCTCCTTCCGAGCCATTGGACTAGAATGTCTTCTCGAAATAAACGAGAAAATATGTCCAAGGTTTGTATTGGAATTCTTCCGTCAAGTCGAACTCGTTCGTAACGAGGATCGCTCTCTATCTCTTTGGTTTTGGATCAAAAACCAAAAGTTTGCTTTGACTCTTGGGCATTTTGCTCACATCCTCCGAATTCCAAATCATGGACAATGTGCCTTCACCGAAGATTGATCTCTTGATTCTCTCTTCAACTTTCGTGAAGAAAACAGCCCATATTGCTCTCACATACCTTCCCCAGAAGACGTGATTCGCATAATATGCAAACCTCATCACTCTAACCCCAACATTATCCATACACGGGATATTCAAGAATAGTACAAGCCTCTTGCTCTCATCCTACGTGAAAATGTTTGGAGTCTTAGGGGAAATCGAGAAATCCTTCCCGCTTGTTGTGCTCACATATTGTACTGTTTGCTAACACAACAACCATACAATCTTGCCTATTTCTTCGCAAGGCGAATTGCAAATCTTCAAAGCTCCAAGAACAAACTCATTCCATATGGAATGTTCTTGACGCGTCTCTATCATAATTTCATGCACTTTCATCCTCAATTTCAAAGTCCGTTGTACGTACTTGTGAACAAGATGATGGAACCGCTAAACATTTCCCTCATGAAGACGTTCTTCATTCCTGAATCCGCTAACACTCATCAACCATTTGATGATCCATCTAGCGAAAACACCAAGGAACTTAGTAGTATTTCAAATAGGATCAATCTTCTTCTATTCGTGCTTTATCAATGTAATCCTATTTCTTTCATGAAATAAAACATCTTACATTTGATGTCTTAGAACTCTTTTTAGACTATCCTTGAGATATAATGCATTGCCAAGATCATTGCATACCTTTAGTAAAGGTCATGCTGAGCAGATGGGCGGTTCCCAAAGATTGTGCTAGACGGATCCCTACACTTAGGGAACCGTGGGATCCGGCAAACAGAAAATGCAATTGCAAGCATTGTATTTCAGACATATCCTTAGGACACCTCACACTAAGCTAAACATAGTGTCTTAAGGCAAATTAAGTCCTTATCAAGATAGGTAGATCCTCTCTACTCACAATTCACCTAGATCATACTCAAGGACGTTTATTGATCTATCATTTCGTTTTTTAATCCATCACTCTTCCGCCCTCAAAACTCACACATCATATTTCATATGATTCCTCATATCTAAACGTTGGAAGTCTCTCAATTATGGTCATAATCATCCTTACCTCAAAATTGGTCAAAGTTGATTAAATTCTAGCTTTCTCATCTCAAAAGCCTTTAGGATATTTTCCAAATCACAAAACTAAGTCACAACCTAATCTCTAGGATCATTTAGCTTCAATTGACATCCTTGCTCATCCATTGGTACTCCTGAAAGTTCCAAAATCCTTTCATAAAAGACAATCATTAGCTACAACACTCATTGTCTTCAAAACACTTAAGCACCCTTTATTTAAAACACTTAGGATGACTGAAACACTCAAGATGATATAGGTCTAGGATCTTAGAAACATCTCTTCCACTCTTTCATAACTGCTGAACGCCGGATCCCTAGGATTAGCCTAGACGGATCCCTCTGAGAAGGGAACCGTGGGATCCGGATGACAGTTTAGGTCAAATCTTGCTAAAACAATCATTTCAACTCATCTTCCAAACTCAAACACTCCATCTCATATTAAATGAGTTCCTAGAACAGCACAACCTCTGTAGTTGACTCTTGTGCATGTTAATCATCACATTCCAATGAATCTTAGTGGCTTAAGGCTTAAATGCACTTGCCAAATCTCTTAGTTTATAAACCACCTTGTTAGGACCTCCATAGTCATCACTCTCATCCTAACTTTCAGCCCTTGCAACCTCTTAAAATCATCCCATCATGAGAAAAACCCCAAGTAGCAACTTATCCACCAAAGAACCACCCACGAAAAAGGCTCGTGTTGTACATGAAATCTCTTCAACCGAATCATCTCCGGTCAAGCCAACAAATGATAGGATACTTCCTCATCCAATCAAACCAATTCCTAAAAGGATAGTACCCACAAAACTACCTATGCCAAACACCACCATACCTCCTAGGCCAAACAATATCATCTCCACTAAACCATCACCATTGGTTCCTAGAGCTATCTCTTTTACATCTCCATTATCATCACCACACCTCTATAATCTAGAGGACTTGCCTCCTAGGCCGTCTCATCCGCTTTTGCCGACAACATTCTCCTCATTAGGAGGAATAATGGTTCAAAATCAAGGTGTTGAGTCAACACTTGCTCCGGCTTCCTTTTCGCCGTCTCCATCATATAATCCTATTTGGATTATGAGAAATCACCAAAGTCAACCACTCGACCATATGGAAGTTGACACTTCTTTACCACCACCATCATTCTTGGTCGAACCATTCTCAAATGGACCTCCACCAATCCCTCCATCGTTTGAAGCACCACAAGCCGCTTCACTTGATTCCTTAAATCAAGCCTTTTCATTTCATCCACCACCACTACCTAGCCATGACAAAGATTGCTATCATTGTCAACATGTTGAAAGTTTGATACATGAAGTACGAGAAGACCAACGTTTCATGTTCTATCATCTCCTCGAACGTTTTGACGAGATTAAACCTAAACAAAACTTGAGCTAGAAGATTATAGTGGTGTCTTAGCTTCAAGCGTTAGTTGGTCTAGAAACTCCTAGTTATATATTTTCTTATTTTTCGAGTCATGTATATCATAACTCTTGTTTTATTGAAGAAATTACATGCTACTTGTTATTTTGTTGAGCATATGATTACTTTGTATTCATATCTCATTTATGTGATAACATTACTTGTTATATCACCTTTGCTGAAATTGATCAGCTAATATGGATCCCTCAGAATTGCCTAGACGGATCCCTACTAGGAGGGAACCGCGGGATCCGTGAGACAGGAAACTCTTTTCCTACTAACTTGAATCACATTTGCAGGAAATTGTGAATTATGCTTGCTTTCTAATCCTTGTTTTGTAGTCTTTCAATTCACACATGAAGACTTTGACATCCCAAAGCTAGGGGGAGCTTTATGTCAAAGCAATACATTGCAAATTACTTCCAATCTTAGATTTATATTTCATAACTTCCCATTGCAAAGTTGCAATCATCTAGGGGGAGCACACTCATCTCTTAGACGAAATCCTTTGCAAACTTACTTGCAAACAAACTAGATTGGTATTACTTTCTTGACGCCCTTACTTGGGGATGGACTCGTCAAGGGGGAGCAAAAGACGAGATCCTTTCCCGTTACTTGCTCTTTATTTTCTACTTTTCACATGTTTTTCTTAAAAACAATGTGTTGCTTTCTTTCAAGCTCTTTTTGTTTTGACAAAAAGCGGGAGAAGAAAGTAAAAAATACAAATTCAAAATTTTACGAATTTTAGCTTTTTTACTTAAAATAATTTTATGTTTTGTCATCAACAAAATGGGGGAGATTGTTAATACAAATAAGCCGTAAAAACGTTTATTTATATTTTACGATCTTCTAATGTTTTGTCGATAACAAAAGTAAAATCATCTTAACGAAACAAATAAAATACGTAAATGGTTTTCTAACACACTTACATTTTCACATAAAACACTAAAACAAGTATAAGTGATTTTATGCTTTAGATATACATATGTACAACAAGTAGTGTTTACATATTGAGTTAACACATAAAACACTAAAACAAGTAAAAGTGATTTTATGCTTTAGATATACATATGTACAACAACTAATGTTTACATATTGGGTTAACATATACTTAACTAAGTATACTAAAATGGATAAAAACATGTAAATACTAAAATGGGTAAAAACATGTAAATACTAAAATGGGTAAATACTAGCAAATGGTTTTAATCCATAACCCATGGTTTTATACATACCACTTAACCAAGTTCATTGTATCTAGGAAGAAAACCATGGATCAACCCATAACCCATGACCCATGACCCATAACCAAAAATACCCATGGGCAAAGAGGAGCGGACCACGGATCCCTAGCTTTGTGCTAGCCGGATCCCAACTGGAAGGGATCCGTGGGATCCGGGGAACAGTAGAGAATTTTCTCTATAAATAGTGAGCCATTTCTTCATAGTTGAACACACCTTTCTAACCCCTCTCCAACATACTTTCTCCCTTGAGTTAAATCTCACTAACCTTAGATCCAAGAGATCTATGTTTGTAGTTTTGTTTTTGTGTGATCTTTTAGGTTCCTCTTAAAGGCAAGATCACAACCTTTGAAGTCGAGCAAGCTCAAGTCCATAAGTTGCCATGCTTCCTCATCATCAAGGCTACTGAAGCTCTCTTGTTGATGATCCTTTTCTTTCTATAAAGAAGTGTAGTGTTGAAGACATTAGTGAAAGATGTCTCAAGTGTCAAGATGAACATATTAGTGAAGGGTATCTATCGTCTATAGGATAAGAACTTGTGGTAGGTGCTTAGAAGTCAAGACCAAGAAGAATTAGTGAAAGGTGCTTAGAAGTCAAGACAAAGAAGCACTAGTGAAAGGTGCTTAGAAGAGAAGACACAAGACATTAGTGAAAGGTGTCTTGTAGGTCTAGTCAAAGGCATTAGTGAAAGGTGCCTTGGATGTACATTCGATATGGTGTGTTTCGATGTACAAGATAGACTAGTATTAGATCCAAGGACATTGATGTCCTTGATGATGTTGTAAAGGAGTAGATCTCCTTTGGGATTAGTCGTTGGTGTAGTGTGGTAGTAGTTCCTCCATTGCAATGGAACTAGGTGCTTAGCCTAGTACCTAATAAAGGGTAGGTGACGTTGTGAAGGTGTAGTTCACCTAAGGTGTGAAATAACTAGGTACTTAGCCTAGTACCTTATAAAGGGTAGGCGACGTTGTGAAGGTGTAGTTCACCTAAGGTGTGAAAGAACTAGGTACTTAGCCTAGTACCTTATAAAGGGTAGGCGACGTTGTGTAGGAGTGGTTCACCTTGGTGTGAAAGAACCCGGTGGTTAGCCTAGCACCGGAAAAAGGGTAGGCGACGTTGTGAAGGCTTCTCCGCCATAAGGAGATTGGTGTAGTGTTTACGAACTCTCGAGTAGGTGACTCGGGGAGTGGAGTAGGGCAAGGAAGGTGTCCTTGTAGCCGAACCACTATAAATACTCGTGTTGTGGTTTTGTGCTTCTTACCCTTATCTTTTCATTACTTACCTTTATATGCTTGTTTATCAACATCCAACACACACACCCAAATAGATTGACATAAGTCGATCTAAATAGTTTAAAAGGAAGTTTTAATTGGTTAAACTATTCAACCCCCCTTATAGTTTTCCACATCTTTGTTGTGCTGGGAGAGGTGGGTTGTTGTTGGGGCTCAGGGACTTCCTCATCGTCGCCACCAGTATACTCGAAGTGATCACCGGTTTTCTCTGTCTGGGGTGGTAACTCAGAGTCCTGAGGTTTATCAGCAGAAGAGCGTGGAGGAGATCGTTGTTGAGCTGGAGTCCTTTGGGGTTGCATGGAAGATGATTCACCAGTTTTCTTTGGGCGTTTGGGCTCTGTATCTTTATCTTTATCCTTATCATCATCGTCTCTTGGACGCTTAGGCCTTTCAGCTTCGACTCTGAATGCTGTTTTGAGTTGGTAATCTAGCAATGCTTCAAACAATTTATCTTCATCAGAATTAAATGTTGCAGATCGTTTTGACATTTGAATTACCAGCTTGGAAACCAATTCAGCATCGGAGAAGACTACAGGATCACTTGGATTGATTGTTATGGTTAGAGGTGTTGATCTTATAGTTTGTTTGGCTATTTGCATGAGATTTGGATATAGTTGTCTGGTGAACATCTCCTTTGTAACTCCAGGAACAATATCGAGAAGGAATTTATGAGTGTATTCCCTGATCATATTGTTCATTTCCCCTTGGATGTCACGTGCCATAAACTTCTGGATATATTCCCTTTCATTAGAAATCTTGTCTATCTCGTCATGAAGATGTTTGATGTTGTCAGCGAGTATATCTAACTTTTTATTGGTCACATGTTTCTTCCTGACCTGCTTGACAGCTTTAACAATCCTTGTCTTTGCCCGAGATATCCAAGAGTCCGTTGGCTTCTTCACAGATTTGGATGTGGATCTGGTTGTTCTTCTGGATGGTGGAGGTAAAGAGTGAGAAGACGAATCTGATGATGAGGAGATGTGAGGAGACTCAGGGTGTCTTTAGGAGGTTCAGCAGTTTCTTCCTTAGAGCGAGCTGGACTATCAAGAAGAAAAAGATCATAATTCACTTCGTCATCTTGTCCAGACTTAGCCTTTTCTTCAGCCTAAATCCGGTCCTCTTCATCTGCTTTAGATTGAGCTTCTTCATCAGCTCTTTCTTTCTCAGACTTTTCCGTTTCTAGTTCCTCAATGTCATAATCAATAGAATCCTCCAGCTGTTTATGTTGTTGCTCAAGAGTGGTGGCACCAGTTCCCTTATCGGGTTGATTAACCGCATCAGGAATTGGTGTAAATTGGACTCCATCACTTGACCCTCCGGGGCCACACATTTGTTGCTGTTCGAATTCTTTCGCAGCATGTTGGAGTCTAATGATTTTGAACTTCCTCGTAATTAGTGTCCAGTGGCTCTTCATCTGAGCTTTCTTCTTCATGCTCAATTACTGGAGTCTTTCCTTTATCACCCTTGGGACTTGGAGGTTTTGTGGCTGTTTGAGTGTCATCTTTAATAGTTTTAGAGTAGGTGATCTCTTCGTCTGATTCAGTACCCTTCGAGTCCTCTTCCGTTGGTTTTTGTTGCGGTTCAGGTTTGGGGATAGGAATAGCTTCCTTAGAGGGAACTTTCCTTTTGAGTCCAGGTTTCCTCTTAGGGAACTTTCTTTGACTCTCAGTGCTTGTAACACTTCCTGCACTGCCCCTTCTGGTTTTCCTTGTAGGTGTGCCAGCGAACTTTTCATCAAGACAACCTACTTTGCCATCTTCAACTGCTACCATATACCTTTTGTATGAATAAAGTTGTTTGACTTCATCAGTTAGAAGGTAATCTGGCAACACTGCACCTTGTTTCTTCGTTGATGATTCCTTGAATCTGACTGTGAGTGTAAGCTCATACAACATGGAGTGATTGTTTGGGTCATCGAGTCTCTTGGGGATATCAAGATTATACCCTAGAGCTCTTTGGATTAACAATTTGGTATATCTGATGTATGGGATCTTGGAGCCAAGCTTTTTGAGGAAGGACATCATGTCATCCCATATCAGAGCCTCAACTTCAATGTGTTTCATGTTGACCAAAGCCCAAAAGATATGCAGTTCCATGAGCTTGGGATGCTCATAACCACTGTCACGTCCAGAAACAGATTTGGTGATGATGATGTAGAGAGTTCTCCAGGGCTGAGGAATATTCTTAAGATCCACGTATGAATGCTTTGTGATTACTCCTGAAGCTTCGTCATAACCAATGTCGATCATGAATTGGAGAATGGTCTCTTCAGTTGGTGTGGCATTGTATTCGGTTGGCTCAATGACAGGAATGAGAAGAACAGCTCTTAAGTCTGCAGGTGTGATGGTAACTTGTTTGTCGTTAAGAGTCACCGTCACAGCATCTTGACCTTTGATCTTTTGCATTGTATGCCAGAACTGGTGAATGTAGATCTCCGGCACTGTAGCAGAATTGGTGAGCATGTTCTGATAAGGATGAGTTTTAAGAATGTCCACAGCAATGAGATAAGAAGACTCTGAGCAGGTGAGAGTATCAAAATCAACACGAAGGTTGTTCTTTCCTATCTTCATCGGATAACCATGAGGGAAGATATCAGCAACGGTGAGTACATTTGGTGCTTCCACATTCTGCATTTGAGCGTCCATGTCGTGATCTGAAAGATATTTAGCCAAAAGAACCAACATATCGAAAGACATTACGTTAGTCAACAGATGGTTTTATTGTCTAATTATTGAATGTGATATGTCGATGATTGTTACGAGTTCAATGTCACTTGTTAGTCCAAAGTCCAAAGACGTCGTGATACGTTTCTTGAGTTGATTAACTTCAAATTTTAAAGTCCATGTTTTCACTTATTTTTCACAACTTATTAAACATTTAAGCTCATTAGTGACATTATTGGTTTCGTGGCGTTATGATTTATTTATTTACAAGTTTGCACGCGTAACAATTCATAATTAAGTTTAAAACTAGGCTTAGGCGTAGAAATGGCAAGCTTATGCGTAAACAGGAGTGGTATACGCGTAAACATAAGCTTATGCGTAGGTTCTTGACTTACGCGTAAGAAATATTACGCGTAGGAAAAGAGAGCCTTATGCGTAGAGCTTACGCGTAAGCGTATATAGGACCTTACGCGTAAGGCTTACTCGTAAGAGTCAACCTTATGCGTAGAGGTTACTGTTTACGCATATCCTTCACAGGATACGCGTAGTCCCCTTTGTAGAACCTTAGGCGTAATCGTTACACGTAAGATTTCTCTTACGCATAACATGCTACGCGTAAGGTGATCCTTATGCGTAGATGGCAAATAACCTTGATTCTGAACTTTCACGCGTAATAAACCTGAAATAAGTTCATCATAGCACCAATATTAACACATACATTCAATTATTTTCAGTTCAATTCATGGATACGCAATAACACAGTTACGCGTAAGAAGAATTATGCGTAAGACTTAAACCCTAATAACTCAAGAATTATGACTAAGAATTCTAGCCATAGGAAATGCACCAAAGTTTTTCTGGGAGGTCTTAGAGGCCAAATGAGTTGATTTATCCATATTTTAACATCAAAATCTAAGTAGATCAACAATACCCAAATAATAAGAACATAAACCCTAATTTTCAATTTAATCCTATTAATTGTTTTTGGGTGAGTTCAAAGCTTAGAAATGATCAATTCAACATGAATACAACATCATTCAACCAACCAATTAGCCAGAAACATTCACACATGAAAAACCCCAATTCGACATATAAACCCTAATTTTGAAAAATGGATAATTCGTGTTTCTGGGTGGATTATTTTGATAAAAATGGTTTTGGTATATAGTTTTGAACATTTTAACACCATCATATCATCAGAAACACACACCTGATGATCTTGTGTTCATATGCTTATGCGTAGAATACAAAGATCATCCAAACATAAGATTTAACCGTTGGATTAGTAAACATTTCAAAACCATTGTTTGTTTAAACACTAGGAATCAAAAACCACTTACAAAGTTAAGATCTAAAGCACGGATTAGAGGATTGAAGGTTAGGCGTAGGATTTGTAGTTGAGAGTAATAAATGTTTAGAAGTAAATGATATGATAAAGTTAGGTGAGGGTTATGTTGAAAAAAGTAGTTTAATCTTTTGACAATTTCAGTCCCTTAACCTTAACCATTATCATCCAACGCCCATAACTTCCATTTTGGTTACCAAACGAAGGATATTTGGAAAGAAATATTGACGACACTCCCCCTCGACTTAAGAAATAATGAAATTTTATAAATTTTAGTCCGAGGAGTGTCAGTAAACCAGAAATGTGACCACCATTATTAAAGAAACAACCGGAATATGGTAACATGCAAGTACAAGGTTTTATGAAACCGAAAAATATTTACTTTCTCCCCCTCAACACTTGATCGAAAAAATACTGAATTTTGAAAGATAAAAGTGTTGACGGAAGATTTGAACTTGCCATGTTAAAAGAAATATAGATAGAAGAATATTTTTGTTGTTTTATCATATTTTATATTTTTGTATTTTGTTTTTGAAAAATATTTACAAAAGAGGTTTTGGTGTTTGACTGGTTTTAAGAATGTTTAAGAGTTCATCCAGTTCCTCTGGAGTCAAACACCGCATACCAATCCGGCGGACCAACTCATTAAACCTAGCAGGAGCTAAGGCTTTGGTGAGAAGATCTGCCAATTGGTATTCTGTACCCACAAAGTATAATTCAACTGTACCCTGTTCCACGTGGTCCTTGATGAAGTGATATTGAAGATCGATGTGCTTTGATCTCGAATGTTGAACTGAGTTGCACGAGATCGCAATAGAACTCCGATTGTCGCAGTACATCGGGATTCTGTCAAATACGTAACCATAGTCTTTGAGTTGTGTTCTCATCCAAATGACTTGAGCACAACACGCCGACATGGCTACATATTCTGCTTCTGTTGATGACAGCGATGTACAATCCTGCTTCTTCGATTGCCACGACACGAGTTTGTCACCAAGAAATTGTAGTGCTCCTGAAGTACTTTTCCGAGAGTTTAAGCAGCCTGCGTGATCAGCGTCTGAAAAAGCTATTAGTTCAAAACCAGAATCCTTCAGATACCAGATCCCCAAGTTAATGGTTCCCTTGATGTATCGGAGGATTCTTTTTGCCTCTGAGAGGTGGGTTTCAGTTGGTCTCGACTGATAACGGGAGCAAAGATATACGGCAAAGACAATATCAGGCCTGTTGGCTGTTAGATACATGAGAGACCCAATAATACTACGGTATTTGGTAGGGTCAACCCGTTTCCCATGCAAATCAGCGTCCAGCTTCTTGGTATGTGACATTGGTGTGGCATAAGTATTACAAGTATTCATTCCAAATTTGTTCAGAATTTCAAGGGCATATTTGGACTGACTTAGAAAAATACCACGGGGTGATTGATGAACTTGCAATCCGAGAAAGAATGTAAGTTCACCCATCATTGACATTTCAAAATGTTTTGTCATAAGTTTTGCAAAAGCATTTGAGTATTTTAAATGTGTTGACCCAAAAATGATGTCATCCACATAAGTTTGAACGATTAAAATATGAGCCCCATGATATTGTATGAAAAGTGTAGGGTCGACCGAACCTTTGGTGAAATTTTGGCAATTAGGAAGGATGATAACTTATCGTACCATGCCCGAGGAGCCTGTTTGAGTCCGTAGAGAGCTTTGTTCAGTTTGTAAACATGGTTCGGGAACTGTGGATCAACGAATCCTTCTGGTTGGCTGACGTAGACCGTTTCTTTCAGTTTACCATTCATAAAAGCAGTTTTGACATCCATTTGAAAGACCGTGATGTTAAGATGAGCCGAAAACGCTAGAAATATCCGAACAGCCTCAAGACGAGCAACCGGAGCGAAAGATTCTTCAAAGTCAATACCCTCTTCCTGTCGATAACCCTTAGCCACCAGACGTGACTTATTTCTGATTACATTCCCTTCAGCATCCAATTTGTTTTTCCAAATCCACTTCAGACTAATGACGAAGACCCCTGTTGGTCTTTCAACCAATTCCCATACTTCAAGACGTTTAAACTGATTGAGTTCTTCCTGCATGGATTCAATCCAGTTGTCTTTTGTCATTGCGTCCTTAATGTTTTTAGGTTCGGATTGGCAGACAGTGAGTGCATAAATGCAATGTTCACCGTCTGTGTGAAGACGTTGTCTCATTACGACTGGTTGATTTGGGTTGCCAATAATATTTTCAAGAGGATGGTCTTTTGTCCAACGATGTGTAGAGGGTTGATGTTGATATACATTGTGCAGATTTTGAGGATTCAAATGGCTTGTAGATTCCGCAACATCAGGTGCAGCAGTTTCATTAGCAAACGGGTTAAAGAACGCATTTGGATCAAAATCTGCAGGTGGGGGTACTTCATAGTTTAGAGCATCATTAGCTGGTTCAGCGTACTTGGAAGCAGTTCGTTCAACTGTTGTGTTAGAGTCAACTGGTGGTGCTTCTTCAACAGTAGTTGTTGTAGCAGGTGTATCAGGTATCGGAATATGATCAGGTTGAGCAGCGGAAACATTGGATATACCTGGAGCACGGTCATCAATATCGTCACTGAACAGAGGAGCAAATAGTCTTTCCATTTGTTGAAGAGTAAGTTGGGGGCTTGGTTCAGCTGATGATGGGGTTTGAGGAAAGTTTAAATGGTTATGACCGGGTTCCAAGCTGTTATGCTCAGAAGCCATTTCTGTAAGCTCATCGAAATTTGCATGAATCGTTTCCATAGCCTGCTTTGTACGATGATTCCAGATCCGGTAACCTTTCGAATTATCACAATATCCAATAAAGACTCCAATGTCAGCTTTTGCTTTGAGCTTTCCAAAATTCCCACGATCATTATTCGGGTAGCATAGGGATCCAAATACATGAAAGTGTTTGAGATTCGGTTTTCTGTTGTGGATAAGCTCATAAGGTGTTTTGTTGTGGCGTTTTGTAATCATTGATCGGTTTTGAGTGTAGCATGCAGTTGATACGGCTTCTGCCCACAAGTAATTTGGAAGTTTAGCATTGATTAACATAGTTCTTGCAGCTTCAACTAACGTACGGTTCCATCTTTCAACAACTCCGTTTTGTTCAGGTGTACGTGCAATAGATGTTTGATGCTCAATTCCCACTTTCTCATAGTATTCACGAAGAGTTTGATTCACAAATTCAGTTACTTTGTCTGTTCGAATTTGTCAGACGGTGTTCCGGAGCTGAATTTGAATTTTCGTGAGAAAGGTGATGATCATTTGTGGAGCTTGATCTTTACTTGGAAGAAAGTAGACCCAAGTCCATCTTGAGTAGTCATCAACAATTACCAAGATGTAGCGTTTGCCATTAATCGTTTGCACGCGCATCGGGCCACACAAATCCATGTGAAGAAGATGAAGCACATGCTGTGAGCTGTGTTCCACCTTTGAAGGAAAATGAGCACGAGTGCGTTTCCCTTGTTCACAAGCTGAGCAGAGGTGATCTTTAGAATACCAGAATCTCGGGAGACCTACAACAAGTTTGTGCCGAGCAAGGTTGGTGATGGTTTGAAAGTTTAGATGTGAGAGACGACGATGCCATAGCCAAGATTTTGTAGATGTTGCCTTTGAAAGTAGACAAATAGGAGATGAAGCAATCATGTCTTGCATGGAGATAGTGTAGAGACTGGATGAGCATTGGCCAAACATAAGATCATTTCCTTGTAAATCACGGATGAAACAAGTTTTCTCCCTGAAAGCGACTTCCAAGTCTCCATCACAAAATTGACCAACTGAAAAGAGATTGTGACCGAGGCCTTCCACATAATAAACCCTGCTAATTTCGATATTGCCATTGATATAATCTCCGTAGCCCATGATAGCTGCGAAGTGATCATTCCTGAATCTGACAGTGCCAATGAACTTTGCAATAAAGTTTGATAACAGTTTAAGATTGCCTGTCATGTGTCGGGAACATCCGCTATCAACAATCCAAAGGATGATCTGTATCACCTGCATTACACACAGACGACACAGATGGAATAGAAGTAGATGTGGAACCCGATGAGTTAGAGGGTTCCGAAGCAGGTATAGTAGAAATACATACATCAATGATTTTAGGTATCCATATAAATCCTAATGTATTATGTATCCATTTCTGCCATCTCCAACTAGTATTTGCTTTAGTCTTAGTGAATGCACTAAGTGGTACTACATTCCTTGGAGGTGATACTGGAGCTACAGGGACATCAACGCGTTTCTTAGAACCTAAAGAGGGCGGTTTACCAAGCACAGACTTAGAAGCAGTAGTGGGCCTAGAGGTATTCCGTTTCTTAGGATCCCGTAAACGAGACAAGATAGCCTTAGCAACACATTTATCATGACACTCAGAAAGAATACTATTACGACATATAGCACAAGAAGCTTCAGACTTATTATCAAAAGTACTTAAAGGTTTAGCATTCGTTACAACACTTTTTCCATTACATTTGTCAGACGCAATATCTAAAGTGGGTGCAACTTGAGTCTTATTCAAAGTCCTACGGTGTTCTTTTACTTCAGCATTCTTTATTGTTCTTTTCTTAGGTCGTAACTTCCTATTCTTCCTTGTATTGCTCCTAGGCTGTGAAGTGCGGACGTTTGGAAAAGAGGCAACTAGTCCTATTTCAGTAGAGGGAAACACATTAGTATCTTGTGGTTTGTCAGTAGGCATTCTGGGGACATGTTTGCTAAGAGTTACAGGTGAAATTCTCTTAATGATGCTAGGCTGAACTTGTTCATACTTTCCTAACATTTATCTCAACTTAAAGATAGTGTGCACCAGATCTTGATTTCCAGAACGAAGATTTCCAGAAAAATTCATGACTTCTTTAGTGTATGCAAGATAATGATCAAGTTCGTTTGATGCTTCATCACGAGTCTGTTTGAGTAAATCAAATATGACACTATATTCCTTTTTAACTTTTGTAAGTTCTTGTTCATATTTTGAGATTTGACACTTAAAAGACTCGTTTTGATAATCCAGTTGCTCAAATTTTGGATTAAACGTTTTTGCACGCAACTGGGCGATTTTGGTTTGAAAAGCAAGTTGTTGATCGTGAATATCTTTTTGACACCAATTAAGACGACGTTTTACATTTGAAAGCTCGTTTGATAATCGTTCATTTTCAACTTTTAAAGACTCGATCTGAAGCACAGTATCAGTATTCTCAACAATTTTAACATAATTAACAGTATCAGCGGATATAGAATCAGATGTATATGGCAAAGAATGCAATAACACAACATTATGGATATCAGCAGAGAGAACATCTTCCAAGAGTCGATCAACATCTTTTCGTAACATTTTCTTTTTACGTTTTGTATTCGAAATAGATGTTTCTGTTTTCTCGAAAACGACTTTCATCAATCCAAGTTCCTTATGAAATTCTTTTTCCCAATACAATACACAATTTTTCAAATTTTTAACATGGGGTAAAATTCTTTTCTGAAACATATCTCTTTGTTCTCGCGGCTGAGGTAATTGAAAATGTTCAACTTTTATTTCAGAATGAAATTCAATCTAACATTCTAAAAGTTTGAGGTCAGAAGTGAAAAGATCAAAATATCTGAGAATTTGACGATTTTCGGGTTTTGAGTTTACTTCACTGAGTGAAGGTAAAGGACCATAAATTTGAGCATAGTTTGGTTTGGGAGTAACATTAGAAGACTCAGACGTTTTTTTGATTATCCTAGGCGTGTTAGAAGAATCCATTTGTGTGACGAAAGTGACAACTTTTGAATAGTTAAATGGTTTGTTATAAACAATATTTTTTAATTTTGATCGACTCTCGTCATCTGCATCGAATTCCTCTTGACGATGATATTCAACAACACTCATAACAGAATCATCAATTTTATATTCTGCACTGGAAACTTCAGGATTTGGTTTGAAAGCTTTGGTTGAAAGCTTTGGTTTGTAATCAGCAAGATTCGGTCCATATCCATTTGGATTGGGTTTTAAAGTAAACTTTTGAATAGTTGTGATTGACTCACCATGTTTATAAACAACATTTCGAAACTCTTTGAGTTTGTTTTGTAAGCCGACAATTTCTTCAAGATAGTCATCTATTCATTTCGTTGAATGCTTTTTGTATGCAGAGAACTGTTTTTGACAATCTAACAACTCAGCTTTGCCTTTTTGATTTTCCAAAGTAAGAGCGTTAAGTTGCTTTTTATGTTCATGTTTCAGTTGTTCTATTTGAGACAACAAAGCATTCTTTGATGCGGCTAGATCACGAATCTGTCATTCTAAAGATTTTTTGTTTTGGTGTGATTTAGCAAAAGCGGCTTCAAAACCTTTTTCACGGTTTTCTTGAGTTTTGAAAAAATTGAGTTGTCGTTTCAAGCATTCAATGTCCCTGGTTAACAGTGCATTTTTACTGTGTAAGTTCTGATTTAAGGAACGACATTCTTCCATTCGGGATTGTTGGTCTTTAAGTAAGAGGTCAATATCTGGATTAGGCAAAAGTTCAGCGTGTTCAACGTGAGTCACAACATGATCACTATTCAGATCCTCAAGGATAACCATGGAGTCAATTTGAGTATCAATGTTAACCATAAGGTCATCTTGATCATCAAATGTAACTACGGGGTCTAGTTGAGAATCGTCAGAATGAGATGTGGACGGCTCATGTTGAACATTCTGAGCCTCGTCGAATTCAGATGTTGGCTGAGATATTAGATCAGAGATGAGTATGGTTTGTTCAGGTACCTGAGACAACCCATCAATGTCATACACTGGGCCTGTGTCACTCATGTGGAGATCTTGCATTTGTGCCATCAACATCACTGCTGCATTAGCCTGCAAGTCCTCCATATCATCATCTGAGTCTGCATCTGCCATAAAGCTCTGTTCTTTGTCTGTGAGAGTTCCACCAGCTTCATCCTTAAGAGCCAAGAGTAAAGCCTCCTTGTGATAAGCACTGCCTCTAGTCCTCGGCTTTGGACATGCATTAGCCAGATGACCCTTCTCATTACAGTTATAGCAACGAAGACCATTTATCCCATTCTGAGCATTACCCTGTTCAACCACTTGAACTCTCTGTTGTTGAGGAGCACCCATGTTATTCCTTCCCATAGCATTAAACCCTTGACCACCTCCCATCTGACGACCATAACCATGATTCTGAACTTCATCACGTCCATTGTTCACAACAGCCTGATTCCTTGTGTTTGATGAGGAACGAATGCGATTGTTGGATTTATTAGTATAACAGCCAAATGCTTTAGCTATCAGAACAAATTC
Source organism: Chrysanthemum seticuspe (assembly GCA_019973895.1). Classification (NCBI taxonomy): domain Eukaryota; kingdom Viridiplantae; phylum Streptophyta; class Magnoliopsida; order Asterales; family Asteraceae; genus Chrysanthemum; species Chrysanthemum seticuspe. The sequence continues at coordinate 34,156,267 of BPTQ01000002.1, read as the reverse complement.
TTGTTGCAATGCATCAAAAGCATCAGAGTCCTCATTAGCTTCACTTAAAAGTGCTTGATCATTGTTGTTGTTGTATGGAACCAATTGAGTGTGTTGAGATTGTTGCTGTGATGGATCATATGGTGTAATTGTTGCAGTTGGTTGAGGAGCGGGTTGAGGAGGATAAGTAGTTTGAGCCCACAAAGTAAGTTGTTGATTATCCGGAAGTGACGGAGTGACAGGGAGTCCACGGAGAGCCCTTTCTTTGTCAACTTCTTTTTGGTGGGGCTTCAAATAGCGTACAACAATCCGTATGATGCATGATGAAGATTCTTCGCTTGACGGAGGAAAATGACATACTTTTCCCATTCAGGACCAAGACTACTCAGGAACTTAGTGTTGACTTCAATTCTTGGCATGATGATGTTGTGTTTGTCCAAATCATTGATGATGTCTGAAAAGCGATGATGATATGACTCTAATGTCTCTCCGGGTTCAATCATGAAGTGTTCATAAGCCAAGTAGATTTTGGATTCCATGTCTTCTTGATTGAGTGTTGTGCCTTCCATGAGAAGATGAATATGTTCCCACATTGCTTTTGCAGTCTTTTGAGCATCAACACTTCGAAGGATTGGATTGGGTAATCCTAAAAGGATATATTGCATTGCTAGCTCATCAACTTCGAAATGTAGAAGTTCATCACCAGAAAGGTCAGCAACAGTTGCAATGTTTGTGAGATCATCTCTTGGTGGAATAGCATTTTGATCTCCGGGTGTAACGACAGTAGGCATCTGAAATGGACCTTCCAAGATGACCTTCTTTAAGAACTTTCCATTGATCATAATTACCGGGAGTGAGCATTGGAGGTCTATCAAGTGAGCCAGCTTCATGAATTGATTGTTGGCTACTTAATGCTTCACACATCTTGCCAAACCATGTCGGTTCCTTCATAGTACTCCTGGATGGATGTTGATTGTAAAAGTTTGTGTAAGGTTGTACTTGAAGACTAGGTGGTGGTTGAACAATTTGTGGAGTATGTTGTTGATTAAATTGTTGTTGATAAATTTGTTGTTGTTGATTGAATTATTGATGTTGTGGACTTAGTTGTTGTTGCTGTTGTATCTAATTATACATGTAAGGAAAGTAGTTAGAGTATGGAGGTTGAGACATGTTGAAAACTTGTGTTGTTAAATGGATCTTTGTAGTCGAATGAAACGTTGTTGATGAAGTATCCTTAGGCGTAGAAACCAAGTGTAGGCAAAGTAACACTTAAGCGTAAAAACACCAAACTTACGCTAAAAGTTATATTTTCGCGTAGGAGTAGCTTACGCGTAAGAGTTGAGAAACACTAATTTTATGCGTAAACTGAAAGTTAAGCATAGAAAAATTAGGCGTAGGATTAGCTTATGCGTAAGACAGAGCTTAGGCGTAAGAAAAATCTTATGCTTAATGAGTTCTACGCATAAGTTTGAGCTTATGCGTAAGATTTGGGTTTTGCCCAAAAGATCTTTTACACTATCACAGTACAAAGGATATCCAAAGTTGAAGTGTTTTCAGGCTTATCCAAGCAAGAAAACACTGAGTAAACCATGAAAACTGAAGATCGATCCAAGGAGAAGTTACGCGTAAAAAGGGGGTTTTGATACTCGTAGAACTTGACCAAAAATTGATTTCTGCCCAATGATGTTTCTAAACCAGATTTTTGTGATGAAACAGCTTCAATATCACCAAAATAACACAAAAGTGTGAAACTTGATGATCCAAAACTTCTAAACACCATATGCGTAGAAATAAACCCACGCTTAAAACCAAGCTTAAAAACAATGATCCACGCGTAAAGTTTGAAACTTTTTTCCAAAAACAGATATTTTAACACCTAAAAATGTTGAAAGTACAAGAATCTTGGATTGAAAAGTGTAAAAAATGAGTTTTTGAACGTGACCAAGTTTTGGAACCGTGAGTTACGCGTAGAACCAAACAACTTCAAAAACAAATAAACTTTTCACCCAACTATTTGGCGAATGATACCACTGTTAGGTCACCATATTAGTAACACAAGCATTAATAGAAGAAATAAGATAAGAGAGATCGGATGAACACAAAACCAATACACACGATATGCTAGTAAAGAAAAGTTATGCGTAGGTGAATTAGTAAAGTGAACAACCAACCCTCAAGTGAGGGTATTACAAGACTATTTATAGGAGGGAACTAGGGCAACACTCCAAGTTCCCATCCTTTTAATTATTGGGCTTGGCCTAGGCTTATGGGCCTTTTACATAAGCCTAAGCTTAATAACAAACATAAAGGCCATATTAAGCTAACTATTACATATGAATCACTAACACTTGAAATATAGTTTAGGAGTGATTCCAACAAAATCATTCACACCACATTCATGATTAGTAACCGAAATCAAGCAGTCATCATTACATGGTTTGCAGATAGTAGCAGAATTCGAATTAATTACAGTACGCTTATAGCTAATACTAGAATCAACACGATTCGTTTTATTCAACTCAAACTTAGTATTCCTAGGGTGGTCTTCTACTCTCTTCCAGTGCACATTCTTAGCTTGCGAGGTCCTATCTTGCTTTGTATTGCATGGAGGCTTTGACCCGCTTGCTTTTATGTCACTGATTACTCTTGTAGAGCGAATTATGGGAACATTAGTTAGTTGGGCTACTTTTTGCATTCCTGAACTAGAAGTGCTGGGATCTGAAGTACAAGAAGGCACATCAAAGGTCACTTTCTTGAATTTTGACATGGAACAAGGCATATCAAGGGTCACATGCTTAACTTTAGGCATAGAGCAAGGCATAATGACACTATTTTTCTTAGTACCAGATTTAGGACATATTGTACTTAAACATTCTAGAAGTTCTTGAGATCGTTTGGCATATAAGCACGCATGCCCAATAGCATTATCAAGTGGTTTCTCTATCTTATCCTCTTCTACAATCTCACGGAGACAATCTAGACTATCCTTAAGGTATGAAAAATATGTTTGAATCACAAGATCATTATTCCTAAGATGAGGGGGAATGTACTTTACAAACATAGCATATTTAGAAGGCATCTTTGGTGCAACATTCTCACCATTGGTCATTGGCATTTTCCCTTTTACCTGACTCTTCAGATTCTTAATTTCCTTTTGCAACGAAGCTATTTTTTCGTTATTTTTGTTACGAGTGACCTTTATTGATTCAAATAACTCATTGAAATGTTGTTTAACTTTTTCATTTTCTTCTAGAAAATTCTCATTTTCCTTTTGTAAAGCATTAACCAAGTTTTGAAGATGAAAAGTTTGAGAACCCTGAGAATCTAAAGGAGGAGGCATTTGGAAGCCAGTCACATTGTCCTTTTCGCCTTTTAATTGTGAAATTTGGGCTTTCAACTTTCTGATCGTGTTATAGTGAGCTTGAATCTGGTCGTCACGTTTGTTAATTTCAAAAAGTGCATCAAACTCTAGAACATTTGAGGATGTCTTGATGTTTGAGGTTTTAACATTTTCTTTGAGATGTTGATATTTTAATTGTAAATCAAAATGTTCAACTTCTAGTTTAGAAAGATGCTTTACCAAATTATCGTGATCATCCTGATCAATTTTAGCATTTAGTTATGAGTTTTTGTTTTCAAGCTCAATGACACGATCATGGGAAACTTTCAACGCAACAGTTAATTCATAAAATTGAGAAGCAATAATAGAATGCTTAGTAACAGTATAAAACACATCTTAAGCCACACAACTCAATACTAAGTTCCTATTTAAGATATGAAGATTCTTCCTTTCAATTTCATTATATTTGAGTTCCCGTTCATAATCATTGACCTCAACAATCATTGCATCGAATTCCTTTTCCATTTCTTTAATATCTGAGTTTATCCCTTTTTGAAGACTTTCAAATTGACCTTTTAATTGTTTAAAGAAAGGCATGACCTTAGTTAAATAGCATTCTTTCGTTTGCTCAAAACCCCTTTCCCCTTCAGTTATCCCAGTAGGTGTGATTCTCATTTTACACGTTTTCTCAAAATCAACAAATAGTTGGTAAACTACATACAGGTTGATTAAGGTTTTGCTATTAGTGGAAATAGTTCTAGGAACTAAATGCATTGGTGTATTAGGAGGATACACAGTAGCTAGGGACAATTTCCTACAAGGGGGTTCTTTTCAACAAGGTTATCTGCCTTTTGTTTATCCATATCCTTTTTCCAGAACACTTGTTCAGGCATTAATAGTGTTTGAGGCTCAAACTTGTTCATGGAGATCCAATTTTCCTTAGTGTAATCATGAGGTTTGACTGTTATGTTTTGCTTTTTACACTCAGGATCATCTAGCTTCTTATCCATTTTCTTCCTAGAGGCATCTTCTAGTTGAATATCTTCCTCAGTGCACTCAACACAACTAGGTTTCTGTCTAGGTTTAAGAATCTCATTGCCATCATAGATTACATTTTGAGCAGCTTTAGCTATCTTACCATACTCAGGGTTGGGTTTCTCTACAATGGGAACACTATGCTTATCACTCAAAACTCTATGCTTAGTGACCATGTGAGCAGTCTGAATGGTATTCCCTTGTACGTACAACTTATTTTCAAGCTTGTTTTTCAAAGTTTTTAGATTAGAAAAGTCATTCAAAAGTTTTGATTCCTTAGCATTAAATTCTTGTTTAAGCACTTTAACATTATCTTGGAGTTCTTGCTTTTGCTTAACAGTTTTAGAAAGTTTTTCTTGTAAGGAGTTTAACTCTTGTTCTAACACTTCTTCTCTAAAATTACTTTTTCTAATAATTGTACACATTTGGTTATCCAACTCCTGCTCATGGGTAGTTAACTCAAACTTAGCACATTGTTCATAAATAGCAACTTGTTCTTTATAGGCATTCAGTTCAGAGATAACAGAATCATCAGGGGCACATGCAGTGTATTCATAAAAAAACATAGTCATCATTGACTACAGAAGATACATTACTTGGTACAATCTCACTTTCACTTTGTGTCACATATTGATCATATGGGACAATATTACTATTACCCTCATTATCAATATATGATTCATAAGTTTCAAGAGATTGTACTTCGTTATGTATCTTTTGCTCATCCACCTCATCATATAGTTTTAATACCTCTGAGATGATTGATTCTTTGGATGGACCAGCCTGTTGTGGTGAAGAGACCTTTGGAGAGACCATAAGTGAGATGCTAGCCATGAAGATTGTCTGGGCAGTAGGTTCATCATCGACATCAGAGTCAAATGCATCACAGTCTGCAACTTGAAAGGCATTTTGATGATTGTGACCTATTTCCTGAATTGGCTGCTCATCCACATCAGCATCATATGTCTTAGCATTCCCTTCTGCAAGAAACAACAACTCCTTTTCATCCAAAGCTGCTCCATTATCCTGAGCTTGCACAAGCAACATCTTGTCTCTGAAGTATTCTGCATTTTGAGGGCGTTTAGGAGATGTGCAGTTCCTTGCAATGTGTCCATCACCACCACAGTTGTAGCACTTGATTGGCTTTACTTGTCCTTGATTTGGATTCCTTCCACGATTCTTATTTGCCACATACCCTCCACCAACTCCACCTCTTCTCTGTTCATACTGCCTTCCTTGAACTGGTTGCACCGTAACCTATCCATCTCTGACAATAGCATGATTGTGTAGATTGGATGCAGTTCTGATTTCATTGTTAGTGTGAAGATTGTTAGTATGTGGAGTAAGGGTCAAATTTTTTTTAACCATAAGAGCCAGTTGATTGATGAAATGTTCCATGACAGCATCAGCATCAGGTTGCTTGAACCTTGGATCGGGAATGAGTTTGTGATTACCGTTTCCAGTAGGTATGACTTGTGAAGCTTTAGTAGTAATCCCTACATTGGTGTAGAATGTTGTTGAATCATTTGACAAACTTGTTTCTCACTGTTTAGATTTGAACTGTTCTAGAATCATTCGTTCAAACATAGCATGTTTCTCATTCTGAAGAAGGAAGGCATATAGTTGCTCATAGTTGGTGTTCTTTAATCCTTTGGTTAGCTTCACAGAGGTGACAAATTTGTGCCATTCGGGATTCATGTTGTTCACAAACTTTGAGTTCAACTGAATATTTGGCATGGTCATTTTGATATCCCTCATGTCATTCACAAGCTTGTGGAATCTCACGTAATATTCATAGACACTTTCTTCTGGTTTCATCTTAAAGTGCTCAAATTCATCATACAGTTGTGATTCTCTGTCTTCCTTAGTTAATTTAGAACCCGAGAGAAGCATCTTGACATTATCCCAAACCACCTTGGCTTCAGTGTTGTGATTGATAAGCTTGTAGATATCTTTTGGAAGACCTTGAAGTATAATGTTTGAAGCCCTGATATCAGCATCGTATCTCGTTTTCTCCTTATCATTGAGCTCATCATACATCTTTGGTCTGTCCAAACCTAAGATCATTGTACCATCCGCAGCAGTTTCAAGAACATCTCTGGTAGTCTCAATTTGATAAGGTCCTTCATCAACTGATTTGAGAATGTTGACTCCATTTTCCTTTCCCAGACAGTACAATCTAATTCGTTGAGCCCATGAGTCATAGTCAGTTCTGTCAAGCATGGGTGGACGAGTATCTAAACCAGCTGCTTGAACGTCCTCAGCTACAGAAGAGATGATTGTAGGCACGTTGGTAGACATGTTTACAGATTTCACGGGATTTTATAACTCTATGATTAAACCGGGAAATAGATTCTTTCACGGGTTTTACTGAATCAAACGAAAACCGTATTAGAAACAAAATCAACCAAGTCGCTATAACCCTTGAAGACAAGTCGCTAAGTCACCAAGTCGCTAAGTAGCAACTCGCTAATAGCTCAAGTCGCTGTGAATCAAGTCGCTAAACACAAGTCGCTATGAACCAAGTCGCTAAACATAAGTCGCTAAAGCAACAAATCGCTAAGCTGACAAGTCGCTAAAGAGCAACTCGCTAAGTAGACAAGTCGCTAAGGAACAACTCGCTGAGAGGTCAAGTCGCTAAAGTGTAACTCGCTAGTAACAACAAAGACAAGTCGCTAGAAATAATAAAGACAAGTCGCTACGTCAACCAAGTCGCTAGCCGAAGTGGTGTCTCCACTACTTTGTACTGTTTGTCGTCTTGTCTCAATAGACAAGTCGCTAGGACTCAAATCGCTACCACTTCAACTACAAGTCGCTACCAAATAACGAAGCAAGTCGCTACGAAGAAAATTTATCCGAGAACCAAGTCGCTAGGAAGAAAAACTTAAACACAACCCTTTTTAATCCAAAACAAGCTCAACCACAGTGATTCAAGCTTTCCAAATCAAAACCCAAGCACTTACAATGATTCTAAACACAAAAGTACACTCAAAATTCAAACTTTAACACAAGAAATGATCCAAATGATGCAAAAACCACTAAACTTTTTCAAACCCAAAAACCATATAAAACCACTAGAAATCCAAGGATATGTAAGAGAGATGATCAAACCATGGCTCTTGATACCATTTGTAACATATTGGATTTCACAAACACATCAAATCATGATTACAAATAGGCGTATAACTTGAGGTTTTAGAGAGAGAAAGAGTTAGAGGTTTGGGAACTTAGTGAGAGAAAGTAAAAGTATTATTATGAGCTCCAACCCTCTACCTTGGGAGGTAGAGGGTATTTATAGTTTCTTACATAAACGCCACCTACGGGCTGTGGATCAGGCATACAGTGGGTAAAGACCCATCCGTCCTCCACGGTGTTACATAACTAAATACTTCCTAACATTAAATAACTACGACTACGAGCTTTCTAACGATTACATATACTTGAGGTGACCGACACTTTAATAACTGGATTTACTAAATCCTAACACATCTAAACCCGATTTTCTTCCAAAACCCTTTATTCTAAACCTATGACTTTCACTAGTGGATCCAAAATTAACCAACAGCGCCCGGACCATGGACATAAGGAAACTACAGGGTAGGCTAGGCGATAAGTGTAACGAAACAACATATATTGGGTTAACAAAATGAAAGGAAAGGCTCAGACGGGTGTAATAGGGGTATCTTGCACTAATGGTGAGTGCAACAAAAAGGGTTTAACAGGGGGATTAACTGATCGATGTGACAAGTCAATATACACAATACATATATGGGCTATTTGGGTTTAATCCTAAAATTGCCTTATATCCTAGCTGCACCGAAAGTTTCCTCAGTGTAATGCTCATTATTATGGTCTCGAAAAGATATGCAAGGCCAAGTTCTAAAGTCTACTACAGCCACCGGCACACTCATTAGAATTATGTATAAGGGGAAAACGGAATGGCTTATCCTCACACAATGGAAATATAGGGTAGGTGTGCTCAGTCTAGATTAATCCAGTTAAGTAATGAAAAACATGTCAAAATTTTACTAATGAAACACTTTTCATCAAAAACTAGAAAAATAAGGGCAAGTAAAATCAAGCGGATGTCTATGTCTAATCCCTTCCCCCCACTTGGGTCATACTAAGCATATAAATGAAAAATAGGAAGGGTAAGAGATGGAACGAAAAACTCCCCTGGATTAGCTCGGTATGATCAATAAATGTCACTTCACGTAACATGCTCTAAATACGCCTCCCAGAGCAACATCCAAATTCTCATCAACTCTCCAACACCAACATCAACGGTACTCAACTAGTCGAATAAAAGATATTTCCTTGCAGCCAAATATCTTTTCATAATTCATAAACCTGTATTGCTGCAAGAAAAACTAATACCAAAAAGCATAATTCCGGATAAAAAGCACAAATAGCACGAAATGTAAAAACAAAATAAAACCTAACTCACTTTCGTAGGAATCACGGTTGCATTTAGCGCATGAAACAAGCCTTTTAAACCACACAGTGTCCCGAGTGGACGAGTGAAGTCTTGTGAGGGTTTACATGGTACACACCCACAAAGTTCATTTAATTACTAATACAAGGTTATGGAATGCTTTGAAACTGTTTTTAGAAAAAATTTCATTACAGAGGATAGTTACGACGTAACTGGATCGGCCCAGTTACGGCGTAGGTTCAGTTGACTTAATAAAATGTGTACCAGGAAAGGGGTTACGGCGTAACTGGATCGGCCCAGTTACGGCGTAATAAGAAAGCCCGAGAAGGAAGTTAGCTGGAACAGTGACGTTACAGCGTAACTAGATCGGCCTAGTTACGTCATAGTTATAATGCAGTGGACAGATGGCCTTACTGATAGCCAGTTACGGCGTAAATGGATCGGCCCATTACGCAGTAATTACTCTCTGATGTCGTTGTGCCCAAAGTGTCAACTTCTTCCTACGTTACAAGAGGAGTTATCGGAGCTCCTATCATCTATCCTTGGTCTTAATACCTGCAAACAAGATAAACAAAACATGCCAAACCAACTACAAATCCTAAAAACCACAAAAATATCCAAAAAGGTTTCTGAATAAAAGAAAACTAAATCTAGGATAGGGACGGGTAGTCTCCCGACGAGCACTTTTCTTTAACTCCCTTGAGTCTTTAAGTTAGACTCCTGCAACAGCCATCAATCGGATGTCTCCAATAATGTCCATTGTTCTCCTCATCGTGGCATGCCAACGTCCATTTCCACTTGTTCTTCCTGCACACTATCACAACCTCGTGCATTAAATGTGTAAAAATAATAAACATGAGCAACAAGCGAGATATAACACATAATTCATAATTTTAAGATGACTCAGACTTGGTTACGGCGTAAGTCCAATTACTAACTACGCTGTAACTTCAGTCTGAAAGAAACCTGATATATAATAAGAATAGATTACGCTGTAACCATGGCTAAGGTTACGCCGTAATCTCAAGACAGAAGACAAAATTGTAGAATAATATCAATCAAACAGCCAAAAATACGAAGACCAATCCCCGGCAGTGGCGCCAAAAACTTGATGCAGGTTTTACGGACCAGGTTTTAATATTTATAATGTCTCGTTATACCTATTGTCTATCCTAATGCACTAACGGGCAGTGTACCCGGTCGCATGTAGTGAGGGAATGGTAAGACCGAGGTCGTCCCAAGAACGGTTGATTCCTAACTGTCTAATTAATTAAATTTGTCAAATAAATAAGTTTTAATGTAAGGATTGATAATATTTAAGGTGTCACGTGATCAATTGGGCCGGTTCTCTAGTAAACGAGCTAATGGGAAAGATAGTGATGCAATTCTTAAATCGAGTTCATCCACAAGTGGCAAAAGTCGGTAGACTCCTATGGTCCATTCGTCTACCCTATGGTTCTTAGAATCGTCACCAAGATGAACAGGTCACCCGGGATCATTCGGCAATCTAATAGAAGTCACTAAGAGCGGGCGTTTACTATCGCATTATATGTGTTCTAAAAGTCACTAGATTCCTGTTTCAAGTGGGGGTTTAAGTCGCTAGGACAGCCATTGGTCAGTTCATCCTAACCTATCAGCAAAGGTTTCCACCGGAGATCGCGGGTGATCCCTTGAAGGTCCAGTTGTTTTTAGTCCCCTAAGCCAAGTCATTAAGTACCTCTACAAGCAAGATTCGCAATAATGAGTGCCCGGGCGCTAGCATCTTAGACACTCATCCCTAAGTTCTTAAGTCCATCCAAACGGCAGGTGATCAGTTGGTCAAATCGCACAAGCGAAGAAGGATCGTCAGTTGGTCAATTCTTACCCTTCCCACTCAGTCTACCTACTTAGGGTCAGTTGGTCATATCTCCTAAGCAACTAGACACTACCGCCATTCAAAACTACCGAAACAAGGGTAGCTACCAACAAACTATGCGAGCATACACTAGAAACAATTAATAACGCAAAAGCATTAGTAATAAAAAGAATCAAAACTAGGATAGGACCTAGTTTCCACATCACCAAAATACCCTAGTGGAATGACAAATAAAACAACATATAAAACAATAAATAAACAAAGACATAACATCAAATAACTAATTTGCCAATAATAAATTAAAAGACAATTAATTATAACCCAATAAATAAAGATGCACCAACAATTAAATTAGAATCAAAATCATAATTGAATAATAAAACCAAAATAATATTATGAGTCGGAAAATAATTACATATCGTGCCAAGGATAATGCTATCGATCTCCTAGTTGAGTACCGGGGCAAAACCACAAAAACCCTCGTACAGTGCCCAACTCTTTTCCTTCTTTCTGTTTTGGCGGTGCACTCACGAACCACAAATAATAATGACATATAATTGTCATATTTATAGTAGATGAAGTTTAGCATTTTTCCACTTTACTCCTCCAACTTAGGAAGTTTTGCATTTTAGTCCATGTGGTTGATTTCTTCATTTATAATACATATAAATGTGTTATAAAACTTTATGAAATAGGCAGAATTAGTCCCTCATTGTCCTTGTAATTATAATCTTTAGTCCTCGAAATGGATAAAATAAATATTAACTTGCCGCTTTTAATCCCTGGACCTCGAAACTTTGCGCCCAAGTTATAATTACGGCGTAACTAATTCATCGGGTTACGCCGTAATCCTTCATAAGCACATACTTATCCACTCCGAAATTATCCCTACGGCGTAACTAATTTACCATGTTACGCTGTAACCTTCACAAAAATAATTACGACGTAACTATAAGAGTTGGTTACGCCGTATCCTTCAAAGCATCATATTTACGTCGTAACATTATTAACTAGTTACGGTGTAATCTTCACAAATAATTTTCAGGCCATCGTAGTATGAGTTACGGCATAGTCCATTGCACAACTTACGCCGTAACTAGTCTTCAGAATATATCTCTTGGCCTTTTATCTCTTCTTTTCTGTTCCAACGCCTCATTTATCCTAAAATGCAAATATGAACGAATTAAGTACCATGTTAATACAAATGAGGCCATAATCACTGGAATTTGATATATAAAGTTCAGGATACTTTGATGTTATCATTAATACAAATAAACCGTAAAAACGTTTATTTATATTTTCCGATCTTCTATTGTTTTGTCGATAACAAACGTAAAATCATTTTAACGAAACAAATAAAATACGTAAATTGTTTGAGCCAATAGTTTACTAACACACTTACATTTTCCTATAAAACACTAAACAAGTAATAGTGTTTATCTTTTATAGAAATGCATATTGTTAGTGCAAATATTACGATATTTAATCTATACATTCTCATTTGTTTTGTTGATGACAAACATGTAACTTGTAATACATAACGTAAAATGTATAAGTTACTTGTAGTTAGATCTTGTCTCAACATACTCTCAACACCTCTCGACGACTCAAGTCCTTGTATGCTACAACACAGGTTCGTACATGTTTGTTATGTTGCATTATGATCAAACCCCCAACAAACCAATAAACAAGTTTAGTTAAATAGTTTATGTACAACAACTAGTGTTTACATATTGGGTAAATATATACATAGCTAGTATGTATTATAATGGGTAGAAACTTAAGTATTTGACCCATTGACCAAATACATTGAATGTAGTTGGGTAAAACCCAAAGTCCATGACCCATACCCATTGCATGACATCATGCATAAGTCATATATGGATATTATCCATGACCCATGGTATTGACCCATACCCATAAGTCTAGATACATTGTACCTTGGTGGGCACTCAAAACCATAACCCATAACCCATGGTTTCAACCCAAAAACAATGGGTAAAGAGGAGCGTGCACGGATCCCTCATATGACCCACGGATCCCTTGGAATTACAAGGCCGAATCCCTTCAGAAGGGATCCTTGGGGCAGAACATGGTTTTGGTCTTTTTGCCTATAAATAGCAAGCCAATTCTTACAATTTCCTCACACCTTCACATATAGTTTCTCTCCACCAAATCTAGGATATTTAGATCATTAGGAAACATGTAAACCACCCTCATCTCATATGATCATAATGCTTCTAACTCTCATTTGTTGTAAGCATACTCCTAAAGTGATCCTCCAAAGCAAGCTTAGAGATCTTACTTCCTTACCTACTGAAGTGATCACCCATCACAAGATACAAGCACATGAAGATCTTCTACAACAAGCTTGGGAAACTTGTCATCTTCATTCATAGAAGACTAACTACATCATGCTTTGGGTTCTTGATGTTTAGTCTAGGATTTCATATCCATTAGACACATTGTCTTGGATATTGTCTAGTATCATATTCTTGTATCTATGACTAGACTAGATGGTTTATGTGTTTGTGTCATAAAACACAAGGTTTGTTATGTTGGGCCACAAAACATAACGGGTGTCATAGATGTGTTAAAGGCATTAGTGAAGAGTGCCGAAGATCCGTGTTGAAGGCATTAGTGAAAGGTGCTGAAGGATCGTGTAAATGGCATTAGTGAAGAATGCTTAGGTCGTATAATCGATGAGGTGCATCGTTATACATATAGTATTTGTTTAGATCCAAGGATGGTGATATCCTTGATGGTGTTGTAACAAGGAGTGGATCTCCTTGAGATTAGGTGTTGTGTTGTGATGGGTAATAGTTCCTCCATAGTAATGGAACTAGGTGCTCAGCCTAGTACCTAATAAAGGGTAGGCGACGTTGTGTAGGTGTGGTTCACCTTGGAGTGAAAGAACCCGGTGGTTAGCCTAGCACCGTATAAAAGGTAGGCGACGTTGTGATAGGATTAGTTCTCCTTGGAGTGAAAGAACTCGGTGGTTAGCCTAGCACCGTATAAAGGTTAGGCAACGTTGTGTTAGGTGTGGTTCACCTTGGTGTGAAAGAACTCGGTATTTAGCTTTGTACCAGAAAAAGGTGTAAGCGACGTTGTGAAGGCTTCTCCGCCATAAGGAGATTCGTTTAGTGTTTACGAACTCTCGAGTAGGTGACTCGGGGAGTGGAGTAGGGCAAGGAAGGTGTCCTTGTAGCCGAACTACTATAAAACCTCGTGTTGGTTTGTCTATCCTTTTACTTATCGCTTTACGTTTATTCTTGCATTACATTGTTTACTTTCTATGTGGTTGATGTCTATGTTTGTGATACATACTTGGTCTTTCATATAGTCACAAACTATATTTAACACTTTACATATTATGACACGCTTGATCAAGAAAAAGCAACCGGAGTAATAATTTTGAAACTTGATTTATAATGAACCATTAATCTTGCGGAATCATATGTGATATTAAGGGGTTGGCCTTACATGCCGTAATGCGTTAAATGCATCCTCGCGTCGAGATTAGCAAGTGCAATGGTTTATACTATATTTGATACAAAAGTTTTAAGTTTGAAACGGAAACGTATTCACCCCCCCCCCTCTACGTTTTCACAATTGGTATCAGAGCGGGTTGGCTCTAGTTTTTAAAACAAATGGTTTTCAAAACGAGTAAGGTCCTTGTATCAAATTCTTGGTGAAGTCAAGCATAATATGAAAAGTGTTTTGTTGATTTTTTCTCTTTGAAGTTTTGTTGTTAGATATCTTGTTTATCAAGCTTGAATAAAGGTAAAAATGGATAATATAACTTCACTAAAAAGTCTACAAAGGTTAAACCTTTTCGTCGGGTCAAAACGTGCATTTTTGTAATTCTGTGTCAGATCCGCGGATCCCTCAGGTTACACTGGACGGATCCCTCAAGCAAGGGATCCGTGGGATCCGTGGTACAGAAGACAGTTTTTGTCTGAATTTCAAAAATTCATATCTTTTTAACCGTAAGTCGTTAGAAGTCGTGCCACCTATCGTTTTAAAGGTATTTGAGTCTACTTTTATTTAAAAATGATTTCATAAACTGATTCAAAACAAAAATTTACAGAATCATTGATCTATAATAGAAAGTCATTTTTTGGTCATAACGTTTGCACAACTTTTGATCTAATTGGAGATGGATGTTTTCATCTTTGAATAACAATGTGTCCTCTTTTGAAATTAAGGTTTTGATCATATTTATAAATATAAAAGAAACTAATCAAGCTTGGTATACATGTTTATATTTAACACAAAGCGATGAAAAGAACTTTCATATGCTATGATAAACGATAAATTGTGTTCTTTGCATTACTTGATTATTTGCTTATCTCAAATAGCTTGTGTGCTTATTTGATTGAGTAACCTATGTGGTTTCCTTACCTTGTTATTCATTCTCTTTCTTGTCGATTTAGTAACTTTCTACTAATCAATGTGCTACTTGAAGGAGTGTTTGGGATAACATCTAGTTGTGTCAAAAATGTTAGTTTTATAAATTGAAAAATGTTTAAAACATATAACACACCTAATGGCTTTTTGATTGAGTTTGTCATGTGTGCAACATAAATGTTTTATGTGCTTATATGATTTCTTGATTTCATATTTTCTTGTATCGTTTTCAAAAAACAACAAGAATGTACATCGAATCATAACCTACACTTGTGATGATGATGTACTCTCCCGTTTTCCTTTTCATGATCGCTCTCCAAGCTTCATAGTAGGATTGACAACTTGATTATTTCATCCGATATACTCAAGTAAATTATTTTGCAAACGCAAATATAACTTTTCATATCCGAAAGTCCAAACTCGAGCTTTCCAACAACATATGTTGAACTAGCTCATCCAACCATTTTTTTTTGTTCACCATATGGACAACTTTTTTTTGACACCTTTGTCACCTTAGTTGTTTCAAGTATATTATTAATAAAAACGAAGCAAAGTATCATCATTGTTACTCTTCGATAAACCATTATAGGAATATAAATTTTCCTAACTTGAGAATGAATACTGGAGAACTTATTGCACTAGAAACTCAATTTGGCCTAATGGTTGAATTGCTTCCTTGATAGAAGTTGGGTATGTGGAATCGCCCGTAAAAATGGTCGTGTTTAGCCGTAATTGAGCACCGCTTGTAATAGTCTCATATTCATACTCTCACCTGAGAAATTTATACTCCCATGTTTTCCTAAAGTAAGTTTACAATGGAAATACTTTGCATTGTCTTAGGATTACTAATCAAACAAGTTGTAAAATTAATTTTTCTTTTAATTAATCACAACCACTTGCCTCATCAAGCGATTATCTTGCTTTGATCGAGAAGAGCTACATGACTTCATGGACGAAGCTCATTGTATGCTAATCGCCATCCGTAATGACTATATTGTCCTAAACTAGCACCTCACAACTCTTTTGTCTTGAACACCATCTTGTGCTCTTTTCTTTCTAAACACATACCTTGCATGTCATTGTTAGTGTAAATGATTTACTAATCTAGACCGTAAATCTGTTTTGGGCTAGTTGAATAGTGCTTGTTAAGTTTGCTAAACCTTTGTGTTATTTGTGAACTCGATCTCATTTGATTGCCTATATGTTACCTCTACATGCTCTCCTTGCTTTGCTTAATGTGTATACATGTATACTTGCTGTAGAAATCATTAGTTTCATAATTCGAAACATAGATTAAAATTATGCAACTATTCTGTTAAGAAAATCTGTCTCTGACGCCAGATCCCTTAGATGTAACTAGACGGATCCCTCAAGTGAAGGATCCGTCGGATCCGGGTGGACAGAAGTTCCTTTGTAGCCTCCTTGCATCAATCCAACATTTTAGA
This sequence comes from Chrysanthemum seticuspe, assembly GCA_019973895.1. Taxonomy (NCBI): domain Eukaryota; kingdom Viridiplantae; phylum Streptophyta; class Magnoliopsida; order Asterales; family Asteraceae; genus Chrysanthemum; species Chrysanthemum seticuspe. Next base: position 34,139,768 of record BPTQ01000002.1, on the reverse strand, counting down.
CCTTATTGGATTAGTTAAACATGCTACATTATGATCACTTAAACCTCCCTTAGGCTCAGTTGATCTCACATTCACTCATGGATGACTTCGGATCACATTCGAAGTATTTTTTGATTTTTCATTAGTTCAAAACTCACCATCTTTTCGCTCCAATGTTTACACATTGTTCCTCTCATCTCAAAACACCTAGTTTGATATTTCTCTCAATTTTAGCAAATTGATTTTAGTCATCCTTACCTCAAAATAGGCCAAAAACTAGTTTTTAATTTCTTAAGATTTTTAAGGAATTTTCCAAATCTCTCTTAAGTCATCGTTTGATCTCTATGATCATTTAACACCACTTGACACTCTCAAATTTCTTAGTGTCATCTTTGATCATCCATTGGTGCTCATAAAGCCCCATTTCTTTCCATAAAAAGTAATCATTAGCTAACATCACTCATTGCTCTTAATCATTTAAGTACTCTTTCATTTAAGACACTTAGGAAGACTGAAACACTCAAGGAGGTATAGGCGTTAGACCTTACAAACATCATTTTTATTCTTTCCTAGCTGCTGAGAGCCGGATCCCTAGGATTAGCCTAGACGGATCCCTCATTGGAGGGAACCGTGGGATCCGGGGTGACAGATTCATGTCAACTCTAGCTAAAACAATCATTTAAGTCCATCTTCATATAAGACACTTAATAGACTGAGTAACTTAGGATATGTAGGTGCTAGACCTTGCTAGAACCCCATCACCTCATTTTCACCTCATGTGGAACAATAGGTACATTATCTCTTTAGATAATCATTTCAAATTTCCTTTTCCACACAAGCACTTGCTCAACACTTAGGATTATCATTTTCGTAAATGAGTTACTTATATGATTCTATACGTGTTATTTCTTTTCGTTTCATGATTTTATGTGAACAATTTATCCATTTTTATAAATGTTTTCCTTTTGTACTAACTCTTTTAGATTCTTGTAGGATGACAATGGTCGATTTCACCATCAAGTCAAGTTGTGCTCATTCACACATTTCTTTATATATGCCTAACCTTGCATCATCCTAACCAATTTACTCCACTTTTATCACCACTCACAAAGTCATCATGTCTAACACCTCTAATGAGTCATCAACCAAGTCAAAGATTCACCTTAATACCTTTCATCACGTCTACCACAACTTCCATAACTCTAAGTCATAATGATAATTTCTATCACTATCACCGTGTCCAAGGTCTAGTTCATGAACTACGTGATGAAGTATGTCTCATGTTCAACCACAAGCTACTTGTGTCAACCACATCCTACAAGTGTCTCACTACCACTACAATTCATGGTTGCTCAACCATCCTTCACAAACATCTATGTTGTCAAAAGCCAAGTGAATTTCGTAATGAAATGCGTCTCATCCCTAAGCACATTTTTTTTCTTAACTTGAACAAACCTTACAACCTCTAAACCAACCATGATGATGCAAGTAGTAGGATCATTCTCTTTTTAACATTTTTTTGTAGGTTCTTCTTGACGCCCTCGAGCTAGGGGGAGCTTCCGTCGAGCATTTATAAAGTGCAACATATGACTTACTCGTCCAAGGACGAATATAATTTTACACTAACTTTTTGTTTTGTAGATTTTCAAAACATACTAGGAGAACTTGACGCTCTCAATAAAGGGGAGTTTTTTCGTCAAAACAATAACATTGCAAATTTTGCAACAATTTCGTCTTAGCCTTCCTAAAATACTTGACGCCCTTAACAAGGGGGAGCATACACACAAGGGATGATGCAAACTCGCCATTCTTGGGAGAAATTAAGTTTAAAGGACACACCCTTTTTGTTTCGACAAAAGGGGGAGAAGAGTGTAAACGAAGAAGGTAATGTATAGGAAGTACGGACACAAGTAACTTTGACATTTTACCTATCTATTACGTTTACATATATTTTGTCATCAACAAAAAGGGGTAGATTGTTAGTGCAAATATTACGATATTTAATCTATACATTCTCATTTGTTTCGTTGATGACAAACATGTAACTTGTAATACATAACGTAAAATGTATAAGTTACTTGTAGTTAGATCTTGTCTCAACATACTCTCAACACCTCTCGACGACTCAAGTCCTTGTATGCTACAACACAGGTTTGTACATGTTTGTTACATTGCATTATGATCAAACCCCCAACAAACCAATAAACAAGTTTAGTTAAATAGTTTATGTACAACAACTAGTGTTTACATATTGGGTAAATATATACATAGCTAGTATGTATTATAATGGGTAATATAAATGGGTAGAAACTTAAGTATTTGACCCATTGACCAAATACATTGAATGTAGTTGGGTAAAACCCAAAGTCCATGACCCATACCCATTGCATGACATCATGCATAAGTCATATATGGATATTATCCATGACCCATGGTATTGACCCATACCCATAAGTCTAGATACATTGTACCTTGGTGGGCACTCAAAACCATAACCCATGGTTTTAACCCAAAAACAATGGGTAAAGAAGAGCGTGCACGGATCCCTCATATGACCCACGGATCCCTTGGAATTACAAGGCCGGATCCCTCCAGAAGGGATCCTTGGGGCAGAACATGGTTTTGGTCTTTTTGCCTATAAATAGCAAGCCAATTCTTACAATTTCCTCACACCTTCACACATAGTTTGTCTCCACCAAATCTAGGATATGTAGATCATTAGGAAACATGTAAACCACCCTCATCTCATATGATCATAATGCTTCTAACTCTCATTTGTTGTAAGCATACTCCCAAAGTGATCCTCCAAAGCAAGCTTAGAGATCTTGCTTCCTTACCTACTGAAGTGATCACCCATCACAAGATACAAGCACATGAAGATCTTCTACAACAAGCTTGGGAAACTTGTCATCTTCATTCATAGAAGACTAACTACATCATGCTTTGGGTTCTTGATGTTTAGTCTAGGATTTCATATCCATTAGACACATTTTCTTGGATATTGTCTAGTATCATATTCTTGTATCTATGACTAGATTAGATGGTTTATGTGTTTGTGCCATAAAACACAAGGTTTGTTATGTTGGGCCACAAAACATAACGGGTGTCATAGATGTGTCAAAGGCATTAGTGAAGAGTGCCGAAGATCCGTGTTGAAGGCATTAGTGAAAGGTGCTGAAGGATAGTGTAAATGGCATTAGTGAAGAATGCCTAGGTCGTATAATCGATGAGGTGCATCGTTATACATATAGTATTTGTTTAGATCCAAGGATGGTGATATCCTTGATGGTGTTGTAACAAGGAGTGGATCTCCTTGAGATTAGGTGTTGTGTTGTGATGGGTAGTAGTTCCTCCATAGTAATGGAACTAGGTGCTTAGCCTAGTACCTAATAAAGGGTAGGCGACGTTGTGTAGGTGTGGTTCACCTTGGAGTGAAAGAACCCGGTGGTTAGCCTAGCACCGTATAAAGGGTAGGCGACGTTGTGATAGGATTAGTTCTCCTTGGAGTGAAAGAACTCAGTGGTTAGCCTAGCACCGTATAAAGGGTAGGCAACGTTGTGTTAGGTGTGGTTCGCCTTGGTGTGAAAGAACTCGGTATTTAGCTTTGTACCGGAAAAAGGTGTAAGCGACGTTGTGAAGGCTTCTCCGCCATAAGGAGATTCGTGTAGTGTTTACGAACTCTCGAGTAGGTGACTCGAGGAGTGGAGTAGGGCAAGGAAGGTGTCCTTGTAGCCGAACCACTATAAATCCTCGTGTTGGTTTGTCTATCCTTTTACTTATCGCTTTACATTTATTCTTGCATTACATTGTTTACTTTCTATGTGGTTGATGTCTATGTTTGTGATACATACTTGGTCTTTCATATAGTCACAAACTATATTTAACACTTTACATATTATGACACGCTTGATCAAGAAAAAGCAACCGGACTAATTGATGAGTGTCTAAATACTCATCATTTTTGTACCATTTAAACTGCAAAAACATCTGAAAACACTCAGAAATGCATCAAAATGATAAAAATATCACAAATAAGTGTTTTATGTGTTTTAAATGCAAAAATATCAAAATCTGGTGAAAAACGTATCAAGTTTGCATAATTGGCAGTTTTAGTCCCCCAAGTTTCAAAAGTTAAAGACGGTAAACTGGTTTCTAAATAAGTTCCTGGTAAAAATTGTTGAATCTTATAAAGTCCCTGGAACTTATTGTAAAAAGAAATAAAACAAAATGGTCCCTGACAAAAACTGTTGAAAACTTTGAACCCCCTGATTTTGACGGTTAATACGTTTGAACTATGCAAAAAGTGGTCTAAAACTATAAAAACGTAAATTTTGTGTATTTTGTGAATAAACACTATAAAAATAGTAAAACTACGTAAAGACTCACAAAAGTCTACAAAAACGTCAAATTTACCATGTTTTTACTACTCATAAATCTGTGAGTAGTTAATCAGGCCAACGAAAAAGAACTAGTTCGCACAGTATTATACATTTCACAATTTATATCAAACACTGATATACTTTCTGGTTCATACATAGTGTTTGTATCTGTAGTTGGTGTATCTTTCATTTGTTACATTACGTTCTTATTTACATTTCGCTATTCATTTTCCTATCTGTTTGGTTGTGCTCCTAAATATCACCAAGCCGATGTTCCTGTGGAAGGAACGGGATGAGGTGAGGAGCTCAGTGGATGAGCTCTCAAGCATTTGTGATGTGCTTAGAGGAATACCGCCTCTTCGGAAGTGTTGCAGCGAATGTGGAAAAAGGCCATGTTTCGATTTATGGCTCAAGAAAGTGTGGTTCCGCTTGGTGTGGATTGTGTTGCAACGGATGGGAAATATGCCACGATCCGATTG